>BEHA01044818.1:0-31272 GCA_002897215.1 Eschscholzia californica subsp. californica | reverse complement strand
AAACACAAACCTCACCTTTCGTCCAGGAAGGCCGCCATTTGCATTAATGCAAACATAGATGACAATTAGTATCTGCATCTACACCAAGCTGCTTTAGACCCACAACCAAGTCCAACCTCTCTCTCTCTCTCTCTCTCTCTCTCTCTGTCTCCAACATATCAGTGGGCTCGAAAATGAGAACGATGTTTTTCAAGAATTATCAATTTCTCAATAAAAATCCTCTCCCGAATATATCTTTGTCTACAAGTTATAAGGTATAGATAGAAAACCTGGCATTTCCACCGGCAACAGTAACCGTAGCCGTCAATGGACACATTCCTGACCCAACATTCCACAAGAAAAGCTGACCTTCCTCTTTTGCTTCTTTCTCAACAGAAATCGTCCACTGGAACCTTCAACAGTCACTCTATTATTCTCTGCCTTCTTCGACATGTAAGTCAAGTACTTCCAGAGCACGAAGATTATTATAGATATCTTCACTGTGTAACAAGTTGTCCACCACAGCCGTTAGCATTTACAAAATTTGTTGATTTCCAGTCTTTAATGTACAACAAGCATCCTATCTGACATTTTCTCAAACACCTTATGAGTATAATTCGATTAAATATATGAACAAAAACAAACAAAGGACTAATGGAACAAAACACAAAGTGCAGAATGTTAGACTGCATCTAGAACAAAGTAAATCTTAGAAACACAAAATTACCATGTTTAATCAATGAATAATCAAAAAGGGCGAACACCATTGAGAGACTTACCAGGCTGAATTTCATTTCATTTCTAACACAAATATGCAAGGGTTTCATACCCAATAGTTTTATATTAAAAAATAGTAACATAAATTTATTCATTCATGAAGATGGATCGGTACAGTGAATGAAAGAGCTTGGTGGAAGAGAAAGAGGCTGAGGGCCATGAAGAGAGAGTTGTGGAATAGGAATCGAGCTTGATTGGGGACAGACATGCAAAACAACAGTTCGTTCCATCTGACCGTTGATTTGTCCAAATCACCAGCCAACTCACCATCAAGGAGCATTTATTTTGTCCCAGTCAGCACAACCCCACTCTGTTTTGTTATATAGACTAGGCATAATCCCCGCCCTACGGGCGGGGAAATGCCTTTTAATCCAAATATAGAAGCGATATTTGAATATTTAACTTTGCTTTTTTTCTCCGCGTTTAATGTTTTCTCATTGTAATTTTTAACTTTTCAGATCATCTAAATATATGTGTAGTATTCTGAAGTATAAGACGTAATTATCTTAAGGTATTTAAGGTTTAATTTAAGCCTACAAAACCATTTGACGTTCTTAAATCTGTTAAGAAAATATATTTCTCGCTACCGTGATGCTCATTACAACATAAATGATGAAATTTTTCCATACCATTGCTTAACGAACATACTTGATTTACCACGTGTATCTGAATCAACATCAGCCGTGTCCTATCAATCCACCATATACAAGAAAATCACGAAACTGTATCAAACTTATTCAAAAATATGAACAACAATTTACATCGAAGTAAATAGAAATGTTCCTTTTGATCAGATTATCTTGTTTGACATATATTGATATAAGTATGTTAGGATTCTGATAAAAAATTTAAAGATCAAAATACCTGAAATCGAATAACATTTATCCATTTGTTACTTGTGGAGTATTTTTTTTTTACTAAAAGGGAAAGATAAAATAAGTTTTTCAGCATAAAAGATCGAGTTAACGCAAGATGCTAATTAAATGAAGTTCTTAGACCGATGTTGTTAGTCCTATTTATCCACCCTATAGATGAAAATCACAAATTTTGATCTAATATACGCAAACTAAGATGCACAACCATGACGATCAAAGTAAACAAAACTATTTGTTGTGTTAAATTATCTTGTTTGACATATATATACGCAAACTAATATGAACAACCATGACAATCAAATAAAAACCTAAATCTAATTGTTACTTAATTAGGTTGAACTCCTGAAAGTGTCATATGTTCAACATAAAACAAAACACCAACAACATTTATAGTAGCTTCATTTACCGTTGTTCATGACAAAATCTCTTTCTGGTATTTCAACACACAGTTCATGACATTTACCCATTCACCACAAAATGAGTAAAGATTGAAGATAGAATGTTGAATATAAATACTATCATTAAAAATAACCAATTTACGAACATGGGTTTGAATATATTGCACTTGTTTAATACATCTAAAACAACAAAAGGGAATTTATAATTATTAGGAAAAACTGAGTTTTTAAGTATATGGATGTAAATGGTTTTAAGATAATTAGAGTGAGAGAAAGATCGAATGAGAGAGTTACAAATAAAAACAAGGATAGAACATGAGAAAGATATAAACTACATATGCAAGAAAGACTTATGAGAAAATATATTTACCTGGTAAGTTGGTTTATCATGAATAAGCTTTATGTAAACCAAAATTACAGTCAACGGTCTAAAGAATGAACAAACTAATTTGTATGTAACATTTAATCAAGGAAATTCCAACCATAAGTTCAAACAAATGGCTAAAAATTGAAGAAGAACACATACTGAACTTAATTTGTGGCAACTCCATAACTAAACTGATTAATTTCTTGGGAGGGGATGATAATAAGCGAGAGTTTCAGATAAACGAAAAGTAATGAAGAAGCTTGCAGGGAAAGAAAGAAAAAGGTTGCGAAAGGCGATGAATTGAGAAATTACACTGCGGGAGAACCTTGTAGGAGTGTCTTTTAATTTCTTCGCAAGAGATGCACACTCTTGATTAAAGAACAAATGATATCTCTAGTGATCCTCCTATAACAGATGGCTTGCCCAGTTTTAGTTTCTACCTTTTACTTGGCAAGCTCCTAATTTTTAAAGTTTCAAGGAATCTAATGCTTGCAACATTTGCAACTTTAACAAGTTCATAGGTCTTGTCAAGATAATTTTGAATGTTTCCGTATTTGTTGCTCATTTTGCCAAGGTAATTTTGAATGTTTCCGTACTTGGTGTTCTTTTTGCCTAGACTATATTACAAAACAAAATGGTCTAAAACAACAAGAAGAAAAAGCTTAGTATAAGAAATTTTAGTTGCGTTTGTTGTACATAACAATTTCGCTAAACAAAGAGTCTCACTCACACGGTAAGATGGGTTTAAGATACGACCACCAACCTGGATAATCCTGCAACGGTAGGAAAACAATGTTTAGTATAGGAATTTAAAGTGCAAAAAAAAAAAAAAATCATATCTTCTTTATGCGGCGGCTAAGTTTACCTCTACAAAATTTCAAGTAACTGGTCACACACTCTATCGTCTTCCCGTTGTACATCTTAGTAATTGAATCCTTCTCTACGAGTTAAAGTGGTAAGCCTAGTGGCGGAGGATATTAACAAACATATTTAATCTTTAAGCTAAAAAAATGATAACTCAATTCGAATTGAAAATCTTGATATGTACTTCACTGATAGGATCTCTATTTTTCTTATCTGCATACTTCAACTGTAACAAAACAAGAAGCTGAAGTATTTGGTGCCAAGAAATTCGAAGAAAGAATTGTCATGCATGCAATGAATCAAAGACCAATTTATTTCACGGGAGAAATAGAAATTGTTCACTTGTTCGTAATTTTTTGTCATTCTAAATTGGCGATGAAGAAATTTTTGTTTGTGTGACTTTGAATACTTGAAAATTGTGTTTAATTTTGAGGAGAAATGGAGTTGGGTTCCGAACTCTCGGATTTACAGATTTGGGATTCATGAGAGCAAAAAAGGAGGAAAAACCAAAAAATAATGACAACGTGGTGATGACGACAGTTTTGTTAGTGTAACTTTGACTACTTGAAAATTATGTTTGATTTTGAGGAGAAATAGAGTTAGGTTTCAAACTGGGATCTACAGATTTGAGATTCATGACGGAGGAGAAGAGGAAAAGATAAAAAACCAAAGAGTTGTGACAACGTGGGAATTTGATTTGTGAGAAGTGGGACATTTGAGAGAAATGAAGGACCTATACGGTTGGATTTTACTCGAGGTGGCGTATTATATGGTATGATTTATGAAAGTGGGAAAATAGAGACATTAGTCTCGCAGCATAAGAGTTAACTCGATCCAACATATATAATTTTTTAGGATTTTTAGTTCATATCATGTTATACATGGAAATCAATTATTATTTCAAGGTTCTTACGAGTTAATTAGTATTAATTGTACGACAACCTCTTAGTATTCTCCTGTAGATTTTTTCACATGAGTTGGAAGCCTTGACCCTATTATCATTATATGTCCAAGCACCAACAATGAAATTTGTAATTCATCGATTAAAAATTTATCTAGATCTTTAGACTCTTCAATATAGCATTCGACATAACAGGGATTTGGAGTTATTAATATAACAACTATCCATCAGAACATATTTATTTTTTTCACTTTGAAATTTTCCCAAACAGACTGTGCAAAGATAAAAAGATGTAGTGAGAAATTTCGAATGAAGTTTTATATATGAGAAATTTCATATGAAGTTTTATATATTCTAAAATCCAAAGAAACTAAAATGGCCGGTGTTTCAAGATTGAAAAAACTAAGGGAGAAATAGACAAATTAGAATAAAATTTGATATATGTGGGAGGAGTAAGTAGATATTAAAATGAGAAATAATTACAGTGAAATTAAACTAAGGGAGAAATAGAGAAATTAGGATAAAAATTTGATATAATGTGGGAGGAGTAAGTAGATATTAAAATGAAAAATAATGGAAGAGGGAGAGATAAAGATGGAGGGTTAATAATTATTAAGAAATTAAAAATAATTTAATTCATGTCATAATCACATAATCACATATCATAGGTCCAATCATAATAATTTTATCCTAATCACATATCCTAGTCACATTCTATGAAGTTTTATATATTCTAAAATCCAAAGAAACTAAAATGGCCGGTGTTTTAAGATTGAAAAAACTAAGGGAGAAATAGATAAATTAGAATAAAATTTGATATATGTGGGAGGAGTAAGTAGATATTAAAATGAGAAATAATTACAGTGAAATTAAACTAAGGGAGAAATAGAGAAATTAGGATAAAAATTTGATATAATGTGGGAGGAGTAAGTAGATATTAAAATGAAAAATAATGGAAAAGGGAGAGATAAAGATGGAGGGTTAATAATTATTAAGAAATTAAAAATAATTTAATTCATGTCATAATCACATAATCACATATCATAGGTCCAATCATAATAATTTTATCCTAATCACATATCCTAGTCACATTCTTTTGTATTAATTGTGTCCCAGTCACAAGGATCTGTTTTGTATAATAGATGTTTGTTCTAGAGTTCTAATCTCAAATGATGTTCAGACACGAAGTTATAACATCGGCACTGAAGTAGTGTTTTTGTGTTTTATTCTCAGAATCTAACTCCCTAGGTCTGACTTGTCTAAATTTCACTTGTTTCAGACATACTTGTTTTAGTTAAGATAAAAATATATTTTATTGCAAATAATAAACTTATAATTCAGATTTATTTTATGTTTGAATCAAGTAGAAAATAAAATCAGTATGAAACGAATCAAACATACAAATTTCATAAAAGAAAATAAACCGTCTGAAATTCGACTCAAGTCAATTAATCAAATATCAAATTAGAGCACCATCACCATCATTAAATTCAGGAAAAGAAATTAAATACACAAACTTGGCTCTACCGAGCTAAAAAAACACTTCAGGGAGTCTTCGCACCGAGTTCGTCAATGCGTATAGGCAGAGACGTGGTTGAGCATCTGAAGGTCCGGTGCCAAACTTTATGGGAGGCCCTCTCGTACGTTAATATAAAGTTGAAAATGTATTTAACATACCGATAAATAAATATCCAAAATTAATAAATAATACATATGACATTAAATTGTTCACGAAATCAAACTCGTAGTATGAAGTTTATAGTGATCGCTTCAAATAATTTCTAGTAAAGTTACTTTGGTACGCAAGCAGTATACCAACTAAGTAATTAGACTCTTAGATGATCAAAGAGAACATAATAAATGTTACAGATGATAATCGATACATGTAGAACTAAGATTTCATGTCAGAATAGGTTAACATAAAACTTGATAATGTTGTGAAAATTATTTTGGTATAAAACAGAAAACTATCTAAATACTTCGGCACAAAAAAATTAAAAATAAGAGAGATATTCATAGGTCTAATTTGACGTGTGCGTAGAATATTATGAAACCTCATTAAATACAATAAGAACTTGTGGAATTCTTAAGGGTGCCAACAACAATAAGTAGAGGTGCTTATACAACCACCCCTGCCTCATGTGGAAAAGCTTAAATTTTCCGCATCTGCTTTTATTTGAGCACTGTAAAAAGTGCTTTTTGATACGTAAAGTTAGTATAATACATTTCGTAAAAAAGTTGAAAAGCGATTTTATTCAACCACTAATATATCAAATCATATTTGGGATTAATATTTATAATTGAAAATTAGAACTAAAAATTGAGATAGTACGTCACACATGTACAAAACAAATATAATTTGGGTTGAGACTCCATAATTAGAGAACCTTGAAAATGAAAAATTCATAAGCTCTCAAAGTACTATAAGACGAGAGCCCCAAATTTGAGAGTCCGCAATGTTGTGTTTGTTTAACAAACATCTCATATTGCGGATAAAAACCGAAGTAACTTAACTTGTATTTACTTCTGATTAAATGTCACTCTAAAAATAGATCTCACTAATATTTAAGATTGGGTCTCATTCTATATAAAATACTAATTCAAAAATGGGATACATGTGTTAAAGAACTAAGAAGAGGCACAAGGGGTTGTATATAGAATTAATGCAAAATAAAAGAGTGCCAAAATGTTACTATTGATGGACAAAAGTTTTTTTTTGATAAATTCTTTTAACAATAAAAAATAAAAATGAAAAAGATGAGTCATTAATACTTAGACATTAAAAAGAATGAGTGCATGGAATTACTGCAAAATAAAAGAGAGCCTATAGACTATAGGTAGCTATTGATTAATAAACTCTTCCTTGGTGAAATGTGAGAGAAAGAGAAACTGTAGTGAGAGAAAGTGTAGAGAGATAAAATTCCTGGTAACATTGATCGATAAACTTTCTGGTAAAATTGATTGTAAAGTGTAGAGAGATATAGGTTATAGGTAGCAATTCATTTTTCTTTTGTTGAACTATCCTTACATTAATTAATATAAACGTTATTAACTAAAATACAGGGAATATTACACCACTTTTTACTTCTATTCTTCGTTCTCGCCCATTTAGCTAGCTTGTCTGCATTCGAGTTGAGCTCTCTTCTAGTGTAATTGAATTGAACTCCATCAAAATTTCTTCCGATTTCACAGATTTTCCTGATATGAATCAAGGATTGCTAGTGAACTGTATGCTTTCTATTCCGGATGTGCTTGATGAGATTCATGTTGTCGCTTTCTATTATTATTGACTTGTGCTTCCATTCTTTAACCCATTCCATGCCATATAAAATGGCCATTGCTTCACATTCCTCATTGTTTCTTTCCCTCGAGGTTTTCACTTGAGCTTCGATAAATTTTGAGTCTGCATTGTGAGCTATTAAACTGATTCCCGTATTGGATGTGACATTCACAAAAGATGCATCAACGTTAATCTTAATGAAATGTTCGGTAGGAGGTTGCCACTTATCAGTGGGTTTATGATAGATTTTCTCAGGTTTTTTGTTGGTTTTTGGGAATGTTTTGATCATTCTGACGATCGTATTAAGATCGTTTATCTCGTGCTGGAAACAGTGGTCACATCTTACTTTCCATAATATCCATAGAATACTTGCAAAGTGGATATCGTCACTGGTGTAACAATGTTGGGGATTACCTTCCCAGGAATTAAAAGATCCAATCTGAGATGGATGGTATGTTCTCAGAAATAATATTAAAGTTAAACCATACATTTTTTGCCAGTGCACAGTGTACAAGTGCATGTTCAATTGTTTCGACGTTCATACAGTTTGGGCAAGTGGTGTTATTGTCAATGTATTTCCCTATTCTCTCTCTTACTAGAAGAGCTTTATTACAGATTTTCCAGATAAATATTTTAATACGCGGAACAGTCAGAAGAGACCAGATGAACTTCCAGTTATGATGGTTAGGGTTTTGAGTGATATTATTGGTACTAAGATGATGATACATGGATTTTACCGTGAAGTTACCTGATTCAGTTAAGTTCCATTTGAGTTGATCATGCCCTTCGCTGTTCACCGGTATAGCTTTGATAAGGTTTTGGGTCGTGGCATCAAAGTTTGCATTGAGAACATCATTGTTCCAAGAGTTATTCGTAATAAGTTGGGCCACCTTATTCAGATTAGAGTTATTCGTGTTCGGCACTGGTCCATTGATTTCGAGGATTCAATTATCTACCCAAATGTTAATAACCTTGCCTGATTCAACTTCCCACGTGGTTAATTCCTCGATAAGATTGTACTGCTTTCTGATAGTTTTCCAGCTCCAAGAGTGATGCAGTTTAGCCAGACCCGGTTTAATAGTGTGGGGGAAGTATTTAGCTTTGAGAAGTTTTGCCCAAAGAGCTTCAGGTTCTGTTTTGAGTCTCCATGCCATTTTAGAGAGCATGGCAGTGTTGTCAAGTTCCGGCTAGTGGATTCCGAGTCCTCCTTGATTCTTAGGAAGACAGATATAAGACCATGCTTTGGTGCATATACCCTTCGACTTACCCCACCAGAAAGTCCGTTGAACGGACTTAATGCGTTTGCTAATACCTTTGGGGATAGCAAAGCACTGCATCTGATATCGGGGTACGGCTGCAGCGATGGCCGCTATGACCACCGTGCGACCTGCTTGGGAAAGAAAAAAGTGATTCCATTTGTTGAGCTTGTTGATTTGATCCGGGATATCATTGAAAACTTTAGTCTTTTGAGCTCCGATAACGAGTTGAGCACGCAGGTATTTTTCTGAAGTAGAAGCGTATTTGACTTTAAGAGTCCGCATAATGAGGCGCTTGAACTTCGGGTGTGAATTCTTGGAGTAGAAGATGTTAGATTTGGTGTAGTTAATCATTTGTCCCGAGGTCTCGCAGAATTCTTGAAGGATCTTCTTGAGATTGTGGATGTTATCGATGGTGTTTTTACCGAAAATGATGCAATCATCCGCGAAAAGGAGATGGGAAATTTCCAAATCCGAGTTGTTCGTAGGAAAGCCTAAGAATATCTCTTGACCATTATTAGACATTAACTAGCGACTAAGGCTTTCCATGGCTAGGGTGAAAAGGAAAAAAGGAAAGCGGGTCGCCTTGTCTTATGCCCCTGAGCGGATAGAACTTATTACCCGAACGACCATTTACTAGCACTGACATAGAGGAAGTAGAGATACAAGTGTAAATCATCTTAATCCAGTGCTCATCATAATCCAAGTTTCTCATAATGTCCATCAGGAATTTCCATTCAATTCTGTCAAAAGCTTTGGACATGTCTAACTTGAGCCCAAAATAACCAGCTTCTCCCTTCATTTTCTTGTAGGAGTGAATAATCTCTTGCCCTATGATGATATTGTTAGTAATCTGTCTACCTGGGACATAGGTCGCTTGGAGGGGGGTGATGATTGGGTTTTTTGTCGGCCAGCAACTTTGTAATGATTTTGTAGGTGGTATTTAAAAGGCTGATAGGACGAAAATCTGTTGGGGTTTGAGGGATTGGAGTTTTGGGGATTAGGCAAATGTTGGTATGATTAATGTCAGGGGGGAGATTCGTTGTTTTAAAGAAGTTTTAAACTAGGTCGTAGATGTTCGCATTAATCGTATCCCAATTCGATTGGAAGAAATAAGGAGGGTATCCGTCTGGGCCTGGGGCCGCTTCCTTCTTGAGACTTTGGATCGCCAGATCTATATCTTCTTTACAAGGGATCGCTAGTAAATCATTATTTTGTTCTTGGGAGATCATAGCATTAAAAAGGTTAAGCGTGGAAGGGTCCTCCAAGGGGGTAATGTGGTAGAAGTGACTCGAATATGGATTGGTTTCGAACCCGGTTGAACCTACCGAAGCTCGTACCCATTAACGGAGTTGATTACTGAGACAGAGCTGGTATGCGAAGCAGTGCTCTGAGGCAAAGCTGGACTCTGAGACAGAGCTGGAATGCGAAGTTAGGCTTATGTCGGTGGTTAGTGTTTATTCGTGTATAATGTCGGTTGTAAAAAGAGAGTTGGTGAGGCGGCGAGATTAGGGTTTAGGGGCTATATAAACTAAACCCTATGGAGATATCAGTAAGACACAATCTCACGAATCTCTTGAGTAAACTTGTTTGCTTATCATAGTGGAAATCATCGCGCCGTTGTCGCCGTGGAGTAGGTCTCACCAACCGAACCACGTGAATCTCTGTGTTCTGTTTTTTATTGTTCTTTACTATTCCTATTGCTTTTCTTGGATTTCTTGTATTGTTCACATTAACCCCGATTGGGCATAACAAACTGGTATCAGAGCCCTTGTTTTGAGGTTTCTGTGATGGCGAAATACGAGATAGAGAAGTTGGATGGAAGTAACGATTTTAATCTTTGGAAGATTAAGATGCGAGCAGTTTTAGTTCAACAGGGTCTGTTGAAGACGTTGAATGGGAAGGCTGCACTCGCTGAATCACTTTCAGAAGCAGAGAAGGAAGATCTCATGGAGAGAGCTCATGGTCAGATTTTACTCTGTTTGAGCAATGAGGTCTTGCGGGAAGTAGCGAGGGAAACTACAGCCGATGGGCTATGGAGTAAGCTGGAGACAAGGTATATGACGAAATCTCTAACTAATCGTTTGTATCTAATGAAGAAATTATTTAGTTTACAGATGTTAGAAGGGAAATCGTTGAAAGACCATATGGATGAACTCAACCGAGTATTCTTAGATTTGGCAAACATAGATGTCAAATTCGAAGAAGAAGATAAGGCAGTACTATTGCTTGCATCCCTGCCACCATCATATGAAAGCTTTGTTGATTCTTTTATGTCTGGAAAACCAACTACAACCTTTGAGGATGTTAAAGCAGCATTGAACTCAAAGGAGTTGAGACAGAGGTCAATGGAAGAAAGCAATTCAGGTGATGGTTTGGTGGTCAGGGAAAGGTCGCAGCATGTTGTCGATAGGAAGGGCGATTCTCGGTCTAAATCGAAACCTAAGAAGTACAAATGCTTCAACTGTAAGAAGGAGGGGCACTTCAAAAGGAATTGTCCTAATCAGGAAGAAGCCAGCAGAGGCAGCAGTCATCGAAGAAGATGATGGTAGTGTCTTGGCAATCATTGAAGAATGTGATAAAGCTATGGTTCTGGCGATCAATGCCTGCTTCACTGAAGATAGGTGGATTTTGCATACTGGTTGTACATTCTACGTATGTCCTCATAAGGAATGTTTTTCCATTTACACAGTCATTAATGGCGGTAAGGTGTTAATGGGAAACGACGCTCCTTATAAGGTGGTTGGAACTGTACTATTCAGATCAAGATGCACGATGGTGTTGCGAGAACTATAACAGACATCAGACATGTTCCAGATTTGAAGAAGAATCTGATCTCTTTGGAAACTCTGGATGATAATGGTTGCAAATATGTTGGTGAAGGTGGTGTTATTCGGATTTCTAAGGAGAGTCTTACAGTTATGAAGGGGTTGAAAAAGAATGGTCTATATGTGCTACAGGGTAACACTGTTACCGGATCTTTAGTGGTATCATCATCAAACAAGGAAGTTGAGACTACCAAGCTATGGCATATGTGGTTAGGGCATATGAGTGAAAAGGGGATAGCTATACTGAGCAAGCAGGGTTTACTCTGTGGGCACAAGGTTGGAAAACTGGAATTCTGTGAACATTGCGTCTTCGGGAATCAATGTCGGGTAAAGTTCAGTACAGCGGTTCATGATACCAAAGGAACTTTAGATTACATCCATTCAGATCTTTGGGGTCCCTCTCGGGTCAGCTCACATAGTGGGGGTAGATAAATGTAAACCTTGATAGATGATTTTTCCAGGAAAGTATGGGTCTACATACTGAAACGCAAAGATGAAGCATTCGTCAAGTTCAAGCAGTGGAAGACCTTGATCGAGAAGCAGACTGGAAAATCGATCAAATGCTTGAGGACTAACAATGGCATGGAATTTTGCGAAAACGAGTTTAATAGGTTCTGTGTAGACGAAGGGATAGTGAGACACCATACGGTCAGAAAGACTCCACCGTAGAATGGAGTGGTGGAATGTATGAACATAACTCTATTGGAACGAGCTCGTTGTATGCTTTCAAATGCAGGGCTGCCGGAGGTATTCTGGGATGAAGCAGTGAACATGGCAGCGTATCTGGTGAATATTTCACCCTGTACATCTATAGAGTGTAAAACTCCTAATGAAATGTGGTACGGTTATCCTGGTAATTATGAGAACTTGAGGATCTTCAGTTTTTCGGCTTATGCACATGTTAAAGAAGGTAAACTTGATCCTAGGGCTAAGAAATCTGTATTTCTTGGGTATGAGCATGGAGTTAAGGGTTATCGGTTATGGAATCCGGATGGAAAATCGAAGAAGTTTCTCATAAGTAAAGATTTTACTTTTGATGAGTTAACCATGATAATTCAGAAGGTAACGCCTGTAGATACTCTGGAGGGTGTTGGTAAACAGGTGGAGCAGGAAGATCATGGAAAGCAGGTGGAGTTTGAGATAGACACTCCGGTAGAGGTTCGGCCTCAGGTAGATGAGCAAGCTGAGGAAGATGAACCAGAGCTGGTTCATTACAATGTTGCGAGGAACAGGGAAAAGAGAGACATCCGGGCACTGGAAAGGTATGGGATGACAGATATGGTTGCATTTTCACTTAGTGTGGGAGAAAGCATAGATGGAGGTGAGCCATGCACCTATGAAAAAGCTATGAGGAGCGGTGATTCACAGCAGTGGTCTCTTGCCATGAATGAAGAGATTGAGTCTCTTCGGAAGAACCAGGTCTGGAAACTAGCCGAGCTGCCTAAGGGTCAGAAGATTGTTGGTTGCAAATGGGTTTTCAAGAAGAAGGAAGGAATCCCAGGGGTGGAAGATGCACGTTACAAAGCACGGTTAGTAGCTAAGGGGTTTACACAGCGAGAAGGGATAGACTTCAATGAGGTATTTTCTCCTGTTGTCAAACATAGCTCTATTAGAGTGATACTTTCTATGGTTGCTTTGTATGATATGGAGTTGGAGCAGCTTGACGTTAATATTGCGTCAGCCAGAGGGGTTTGAGATTCTCGGGAAAAAAGACCAGGTATGTTTGCTGAGGAAGTCTTTGTATGGACTGAAACAGCCTCCTAGGCAGTGGTATAAGCGTTTTGACACGTTTATGGTTAAAAACGGCTATGACAGAAGTAGGTATGATAGTTGTGTGTACCACAGGAAACTATCGGATGGTTCTTATGTGTATCTACTCCTGTATGTGGATGACATACTGATAGCTTACAAGGATATGTCAGAAATCCACATGTTAAAGGGTCAGTTAAAGGGTGAGTTTGAGATGAAAGACTTGGGTGCCTCAAGGAAGATATTGGTTATGGAGATACGGAGAGACAGATCTGCTGGGAAACTGTTCTTGTCTCAGAAAACGTACATCGAGAAGGTGTTGGAACGTTTTGGTATGACTGAGGCAAAACCTGTCAGTACTCCATTGGCAGCACACTTCAAGCATTAGGGGGAACTGTCACCAACAACTAATGACGAGACGGAGTACATGTCTCGGGTGTCTTATGCAAATAAAGTAGGTAGCATTATGTATGCTATGGTGTGCACAAGGCCTGATATTTTACATGATGTTAGTGTAGTAAGCAGATACATGGGCAGACCTGGGAAAGGTCATTGGCAGGCTGTGAAATGGATACTGCGGTATCTGGGAGGAACTGCGGAGCTTGGTTTGGTTTACGACAGAAGGGCTAACACTTCTGGTTCGGTAGTTAGATTTGTAGATTCAGATTTTTCGGGGGATCTTGATAGGAAGAGGTCGCTGACGGGCTATACGTTCACACCCTACGGGAGTGCCATTAGTTAGAGAGCAGTGCTGCAGTCGGTGGTAGCGTTGTCTACAACAGAAGCAGAGTACATGGCAGCAACAGAGGCGGTGAAGGAGGCAATATGCCTGAGTGGTTTAGTTCGGGATTTGGGCCTGAAGCAGGAAGTGACAGAGGTCTACTGCGACAACCAGAGTGCTATTCATTTGACCAAAAATCAAATGTACCACGAGAGAACTAAACACATTGACATCATATATCACTTTATCAAGGACGTGATTGAACAAGGGAAGATCACGATGAAGAAGGTTTCTACGGCAGAGAATCCAGCGGATATGCTGACCAAGGCAGTTACAACTTTCAAGTTGAAGCATTGCTTATACATGATTGGGTTTTCCAGATGTTAGCCCACGCAGGGCTGGAGCGACGATGGCTCAGAGGCGCTGAGCTATGATGGTGGCAGATCTAAGTCAAGATGAGCATATTCAAGTCAAAGTGGAGAATTCTTAGAAGTGACTCGAATATGGATTCGTATGGAACCCGGTTGAACCTACCGAAGCTTGGACTCATTAGCGGAGCTGATTACTGAGACAGAGCTGGTATGCGAAGCAGTGCTCTGAGGCAAAGCTGGACTCCGAGACAGAGCTGGAATGCGAAGCTAGGCTTATGTCGGTGATTAGTGTTTATTCGTGTATAATGTCGGTTGTAAAGAGAGAGTCGGTGAGGCGGTGGGATTAGGGTTTAGTGGCTATACAAACTAAACCCTATGGTCATATCAGTAAGACACAATCTCACGAATCTCTTGTGTAAACTTGTTTGCTTATCATAGTGGAAATCATCTCGCCGTTGTCGCCGTGGAGTAGGTCTCACCAACCGAACCACGTAAATCTATGTGTTCTATTCTTGATTGTTCTTTACTATTCCTATTGCTTTTCTTGGATTACTCGTATTGTTCACATTAACCCCGATTGGGCATAACATAATGGTGGTGCTGATGTCAAGTAGATGAGAGGTGAAGATGTCTTGGATGTCTTTAAAGTCTTCCTGCCAATCTCCATTTTTATCTTTGATGGCTCTTATCTTGTTAATTTTGTTGCGCTGGATGCCTTGGGAGTGAAAGTATTTGGTGTTTTTGTCTCCGAGTGAGATGAAATTGTTTCTGGATTTTTCCTTCCATAAGCTTTCTTGCTGTTTGTAAAGTTCTTCTAGGTTGTGATTGAGACGACTGTATTCCTCTTTAGTGTTACTATTCTAGAGTTGTTTGATAATACAGTTAATGTTATTCTCGATGTTGCCGAAAACCTTCTTATTCCAAATTGTTAGCCGTTTACTTAGCTTCTTGAGATCTTTCTGGATATTGTTGGGGTCTTGAGTGTTCTTAATCATATTCCAGTTATCTTCGATGAAATCGTGGCATTCTGGGTGGGACATCCATGTTCGAATAACCTTGAAAAGGTTTGGGCTAAGCTGGCTGAGGTCTTTGTTGTCGAGGAAGATAGGCGAATGATCAGAGCCTATAGCTTCTAGGTGAGTGACTCCTGAGGTCTGAAACTATTGAAGCCATTGGAGGTTCCCCATTGCCCTGTCTAGTCTCTCTTGGATAAGATTATCGCCGAAATTTTTGTTGCTCCATGTATAAAGTTTGCCTTGATAACCCAAACCTAACAGACCTAGATTGTTAATAATGTCTAAGATTTTAGGCATCTGGGAGTTGGGGACATCCGAACCACCACTTTTCTCTAGGGGATCCAGAATGCAGTTGAGGTCTCCAATTACTACCCAAGGAGTGTCATTGTCTCTGTGGAGTTGGTTAAGGCTTTTCCAAGGGTTCATCTTGCTATTGTGGTAGGGGGAACCATATAATCCAGATATCATAATAGGGTTATCCGAATTTGCAGTGTTCATCTGCACATGGATAATATTTTTGTCTGAGTACTTAATTTTTATGTTGAGATGATGTTTCCAGTAAAGGGCTAGACCTCCGGCTTTGTTGATCGGATCAACAAAGTGGCTAGCGTAGTTTTTGTTGATGGGAATGTTTTGGTTCATAATATTACTTTTGTTTTTTGTCTATGAAAGGAAAACAATATCCTGCTGGTGTTTAGTTATGAGCTTAAGGATCTCTTTTTTGGTGAGAAAGAAGGAAGCCCCCCTCACATTCCAACTTAAGATTGTAGGGTTATCCTTAGTGTTGGGGTTGTTATTCATGCTAGAAGGGAAAAAAGGATAGTCTAAGGTGCTGAGAGAGAGAGCCAAACCTACTAAGGCCTGGCTAAACTGGTTCTAGTATTGTATAGCAGCACCCCTCTCAAAATCAGGAAAGAAAGCACAAGAGGAAAAGTATGCTAACACCACTACGTATAATTAAGAAAACAGAGCAGGGGAAGAAGTATAAGAAACAGAACAATAAAACAAGAGAATATATAATTGAAACTAGGTGATAACAACTAATAACAAAGACGGAAAACAGACGCCACTAAGTAAGATTAAGAAAACAGAGCAGGGGAAAAAGTATAATAAACAGAGCAATATAACAAGAGAAGATATAATTGATACTAGGTAATTACCACTATTAACATAAACTGAAACAGACAAAAGCCCCAGACTAAGGACTGATCATGATAAGCAAAATAGGAGAAAACACAAGACTATCAGCCAAAAGGAACTACTGATCTATCCGCACTATCTCACTCTACTATCTTATACTAGTCAAAGTGAGACGACAACTGCTAAATAGAGAAAGACTCAAAAGAAACGTCTGGAGACAGAGAACGGAAATGAAACCACACATAAAATAAAACAGTAATAACTAAACACACTTAACACCAAACTCTGCCCGTTTAATCTAGAGAATTAGACTGTTCATTCCCTCCTTCTTCCCTTACTTCTGATGTATGCCCAGGAGATGCCAACAAAGAGTCTGCGAATATGTGTCTCCTTCTTTCCTCTTGGCTGTCTATGGACTCTAGAGGAGGGAAGTACCAACTAGCAGGGATAGAAGTAGAGTGACCTGAGTAATCAGATGAGTTGCTAGAAGTCCACTGAAGACGAAGCCCTCCACCAGAAGAACTACCACCCAACTTCATCTCTCTTTGTTTCTTCTTGAAAGTATTTCTAACCTCTCCTTCTTCAATTTTGACTTCAATCGGTGCTCTAGATTCCTTCCTTTTGCCATTCTGTTGAAAGAGTTCATGAGGAGGGGTAGGAACAATAGGATTGACTGGAGAGTTAGCTACTGAAAGAGTCAAGTTATTAGCAGGATGAGACTGGGAGGGGTTAGTGTCCATGGGGGTGAACAAGGGTTGTGGGTGGGCTCTGATGCATTGTGTGATTGGATGCTCTATAATACGACACACATGGCAAATTGCTTTAGGGAACCTTAGGTAGCTGAAGTTGACTGGTTTACCTCCATCTGTGAAGATTGATGTCAAAGTGGTCAGCAGAGGGGCTCGACATCATACATGAATTGTATTCTGATGTAGGAATATGTGACCATACTGAAGTTCTTTGGTTGGATTTGCATAATGTAGCCCATGCATGAGAAAATAATCTCTAAATCATGTTGATTCTGAATTGAAGATGGAAGACCAGTGAAGCTACACCACATTGGTTCTTGCATTAGCTCTGGTATCTCTCCACTAATAGGAAAATTCATCTCTTGCATAACCACTAACAACCCTCTTATGATCCATGGTCGACCTTGATTAATCTCATTCATAACTATGAGATTGCGAGGTCTGATGGTGAAGTAATTGTGACCTTGAGTGAGAGGGGTAATCTTACATTCTTTGAAAAACTTGGACTGAGTTGATAGATGCTTCCTGATAAATCCTATGTCGTATTCATAGTGACAGCATAACCTAGAAACAAAACCAGAAGAGATTTCTTGAAGCTCTCTATTTTTTTATGGCTTAGGATAAGTGATTGTTAAATTCCCATAATCTGATAAGTTAAGTTGTAGGGCCAAGTTCTTTGAAGACTGTCTATATTAAGATCTGTTGGTGAGGACGACATTAAAAAGAACCAAATGTAAAGGAAGGGATAATAGTTATTCCTCTCTGTCTTAAAACCCAGAATGAGGACGGAAGATAAAGCCTCGAGCCTATAAGATGACTTCTAGAGAGAACAGCCAAAAAACCTTGAAAACCTCAACAAGTAAAGATCCATGCAGAATGATCAATAATGGCACCCGTGCACCTCGGGAATAATAGACCTGAATCAACCCTTGGAGGCTCGTGAAACCTAACCGGAAGAAAGCAGCCAAGAGTCTGATAAGGAGACGGTTCGTCTCATGCAGAAGGGTGAGGAGATGAACAGTCTAATTCTACCTATTTAGTGCTTACACATGTTGAATATGCAGTTAATGAAAAATTAAAGAGATAAAAGACAAACCTACATCTGTGAGTTAGCTCTGATTTGATCGCTTTCTTCCTTGTGCTAATTTCCAAGAGGAAACCTACTGTCGTTCCTTCTTACGCTTGTAGTTAATGCAAGGAGGTGGTTGAGGAGATGGAGAGTTTGCTTCTTAGATTGCTTACTACTCTAAAATAGTAATGATTAGGCTTCTTTTGGTGGTTGATTAGGGTTGTGCGTGGTGTTTAGTGATGATTAGACTGCAGATCACGAGATCTCACTTTCAGAGGTGATGGATTAGGGTTTCGTTTAGGGAAAAGGATATGGGAGACGAATCGCCTAGCTGACGTCAGGCAAGTCGCTCTCTCTCCTCAAAAACCCTTCAATGCAAATTTTCAAAGAGATAAAGAGTTTGAAGTGACGTGTTATTCATTAAAGTGGGAGGGAAAGGATTCGAACCGCTGAGCCACACTTTTCTCCGCTAAGCTATACACGTTACAAGTATATGTATTTATTAATAACTCGGTTTCCTCCCCGTCCTACGGACGGGAAAGATCCCTCTTAGCTAATGCCTTTGAAGAGGAGAAAAATAAATTTAAATTACAACATAAATTACATTAACTTCCCTTAATTTGTAAATCATATTCCAAAATCAATAGAGGAGAAATAATTGCACGGGAGAGAGATAATTGTGTGTTTAAAGATGAAAAAGGGAGAGCCGTATCTATGGAAGAAATATAGGAGACAGAATTTTGAACTGACTTAGAAGTCTAACTGAATCACTAAAATTAAGGGGAAAGTGGATGTGCAATCGTGAGTGAGAAGATTCGTGAGGTATAGTTATTTTAGGGAGATTGTAACAGAAAATTTAAAAACAATT
This sequence comes from Eschscholzia californica subsp. californica, assembly GCA_002897215.1. Lineage (NCBI taxonomy): Eukaryota > Viridiplantae > Streptophyta > Magnoliopsida > Ranunculales > Papaveraceae > Eschscholzia > Eschscholzia californica. The sequence goes on along the minus strand of BEHA01044818.1, from coordinate 12,064 downwards.
AATTGTTATTTTAGTTGATTTACATAGATACCCTTCCTTTTTAATCTATTTACATAAAAAGATTTTATATCATCCGTCGGATGTGTTCCTAACCAAATCTATAAAATAAAATAGACGGTCAGACTTATCTCCTGCATAACCGATTCAGCTGTTTTAATATAATAGATATCATCCGTCAGATGTGTTCCCAACCAAATCTCTGAAATAAAATGGACGGTTAGACTTATCTCCTGCATAACCGAATGAGCGGTTTAAATATAATAGATACTCAATACTAAGCATTTGAGCCGTGTCCCAAAATATACACGACCACGCCCCGACAACTCACAGACGAGACAGAAATTCGACATAGTCTCCTCTGTAAATCGAACCGGTCGCACCTGTAAAACCTGTCATGCAAACCATACATTCGCATACACAAAGAGATAAACTATCGAGCGGAAGCTAAACAAACTTAACTCAATTTCGGGTCGAAACCCGAACCACAAAAATACAAACGCCTCATAAAACGCCGATACAACTTATAAACAACTCTAAGTTTTACGTATATACATATTAGAGTTTGGTTTCTGCAATAAATACATAACTTGGAAATAACGAAAAACCATATAAAATGACATAACTCCACTAGCCTCGTCAGACAAGATCACCGGCTGGAATACACACTCGGCCTCGAGGCTACGACAAAGCATCTGCACACTAACAACTGGTAGGGGGTCAGAATACTCACCGACACGAGTTATTCTGGTAGAAGACCAATCCAAAACCCATCACGTTTTCAAAAGTTCATTTAATAAGTTGTAAACATCATGACAAAACGAGTTATCAAACCAGTTACCATATATACTATATACAAAACCATTTTCCTTAATCTAGCAAGCAATAGCAGTGATTAGCTGGCCACCCATGGTGCGCTCCCAATAAGAGGAGATTTCCTCAGGAGAACCTAGAGTGCGTTAAATAGTACTAGCCCATTTATGGCACTAGCTAATGCACTACGTCTACTCGAGAAAGAGACTTACCCCTAGCCGGTAAGTCCCTCTCCCACTAAGGGACTCCGCAATCATTGAAGAGTTTACCTCATGATACATATATACCTTAAGTATCTAAATACGTTTTTGATCACCGAGTTCGAATAAGAGAGGCGTCCCCCAATTACCATGGAAGGACCTGAACCTCATTCTCTTCGGTACCCTGTCATGCATCTAATGCGATCTTTCAAAATCAGTTTCATTCGTATATTAAAACCACATTCTCATATTCAATTCAATTCAGTTTCATTCGTATATCAAAATCAATATTTTCATTCGTTTCATTATCTTATCAAACACGGAAGTGGAACAACCAAAAGTCATATCGCCACAAAGCAGAGGGATCCCAATCAATGTCACCTCCCAGGCGAGCGGTCAGGGTGTACGGCCCTGAGCCTCGAGCTGGACGCACGAGCACCAATGGCCAGCAAGTGAAGCACTCTACTCCCACAGGTCTCATGACTAGTGTCGCCCACCTCACCGGTCTCACACGGATCACAACCGTGTCCACATGTCACCTACCCTCAATGGCTACGTGCCCGTAGGTTGACATAATCCGCAGTCGGGTACATACAAGAAAATCCCAAGTATTCGCAATCACAGTAAAAACAGTTCGAAAGCATTTCTCATATTGCAGTAAAACCATTCAACCATATTTCAGTTCATCACATAAATCGAGTTTCATGCTACCTAAACTCTAGTTCTAATGGCGCATATATAATTATAGAATCTAGCATATTCATTATCTATAAAACCATGCTGGAGAAAGGATTCAGAACCCCTACCTCAGTCCTTGCATCACCAAAGACCTCCCGCCTACCAGACGACTTAATTCCTCCTCATTCGCATACTCTGGAATAAGGAAGAGTAACAAAAAAATCGGATAGAAACACTAGGTTCTAAACGAAGAACCTTCGTACAATAAAGACAATATCAAAGAGAAAACGATGAAAAATTAAAACACGAAAACAATCAATAACGCTGGAAGACTTCAAATAATCGATTTGATCTCTAACTTTCATAGCCATGTCCACTGAATACTTGAAATGCATACCAACCGACTTTCCATAAATTCTATTTTTCATGTTAGAGTCTTCATAAGCTGACAAATCATATAATGAACTTTATAATATAAATCTATAACCGAAATTGTCCATTTATATGAAATACGATAAAATTTGGGTAACCATCTCTATTCCAATTCATTCCCAAAACTAGTCCAAATCTGAAATTTGAGTCGTAAAATAGTTCGGCAGCACCTCGTCTATATATGGTCACCCCAAAATAGTCCATAACATTCTAAACATGATCCTGAACATAAATCATTAGAAGAAATCGAATAATAATTGTCTAAATAGCTCCAAATTTCGATCCCAAATGAAATTAGTATAACTATACAGTTATCGATATAACCATCATAAATCCACCAAACACGAACGAAATTGAAAATTCTAAACGGATAGATATGTTGAACAAGTCGAATTGAATTACCTGAAACAAATTTCGTTGAATTCCGACAACCGAGCGCGAAGTAAGTGACGACGGAACCTTCGAAACCCTAAACAGCCAATATTCCTCTTTGGTTTTCTTAGGTTCTGTTGTTCATGGAATTAATTAAGAAAAGTGAAAAATGAGTTTAAATGGTGGCCATTTAATGGGCACGTGTAGCATGAAGTGGTTTGGTTGGGAAGTAAATGAAGATTAAGGTGCCACGAGTCCTTTAAGGAAGTGGCCATAAAATTAATTGTTTTTAGATCTTTTATTTGCATTCACCTAACAAACCAGTCCTTCTATATTTATACTCAACTAAATCAACCTCCATTAATTACCATTTGACCCTCAACTTGACTTATCCTAAATGCCAGATAATCCCTCTTCTAACCGTAGTCTTTTATTTGTTTAACCGAAAACATGGGATGTCACACAGGGCGAACGCCCTTCCCGCCCCCCCTAAACACGGCCCTGCATATAGACCAGTCCTTGCTTTTTCCCATAGCACACATCGCTTCCCATAGTAATCTTATTTCTCTTTTTTGTTTTTTGTTTTGTTTTCACTTTTTTAATGTGCAGGGCTCTAAAATGAGTGACTGAAAGTAGTCCATTCAGACGATGAAGTAGGTTTTGTCGATTGGTATTTCTCTTTCACTTCACCTTTTGACGGCATGTCTTTACCTGTCATCTGAAATTAGTACATGATTTCATTCTAAATAAGTACATGCTTTCAGATGACAGGTACTCCCATGACTCCGCACGATGTGAAAATGAGCACTACCATCCATGCACCAACGTGACGTTAGACGAAGTGAGTAAAATACCACGTTACGCTTGCACTCAGAGATTGATGAAATGTAACTTGTGTGTAAGACTGAGATTTAATCTTATACAATGTCGTTAGTCACAAGGGATCTACTGGTACCCGTTAGACACGGTGGACACCTAGTATATGTATATAATATGATTACATATAAGAGAAAGAGAGAGCAAGAGTTTGGTGGTGGAGATTCAGAGACAAAGGATAAAGAGAAATTAAAAGGTAGAGGAAGAGGTCGTCAAGGTTTAGGTGTCGTTTGGCAACCAAAAGTATAGTACTTTTGCTTGTCGTAAAAGCAATTTTGCTTTAAAAAAATAAAAACTGATTAAAAGTATATTTGGGAAAAAAAATATTTATAAGTAAAAAAATCAAAAAATTAATTTTGGTAATCTAATTTACTTTTCTATTTCTATTTTCCCTTTTCTTATGGAGATACTTGATTCTAATTGAATTTATTTATGATTTCCACGATTACTCTTGTGTAAGAACTGGTGGTGATATTGGTGATAGTGGTGGTGGTGCCTTGAAGGTATGGAGGTTTGGTGGTGATAGATGTGTGATGGTGGCGGTGGTGGTGGAGGTACGATGGTGGCAGTAGTGATGGTGCATCGGAGGTATGGGGATGGCGGTGGTGGAGCTACGGGGATAGCGGTGGTTGAGGTATGATGATGGTGGTGGTGGTGGTGGTGGCACGACGATAGTGGTGGTGGTTGAGATACAGTGGTAGTGGTGGTTGAAATACGGTGGTGGTGGTTGAGATACGGTGGTGATGGTGGAGGTATGGTGATGTTGGTGGTATTGTAGTGGTGGATAAGGTATGTGGATGTAGTGATGGAAGTATGGTGGTGGTGGAGGTGTGGTGGTGGTGGTATAGTGGTGGTGGATAAGCTATGTGGGTGCCATTTATGGAGGTATGGTGGTGGTGGATAAAGTATGTGGGGAGAGGGGGTAATGATGGTGGTGGTGGTGGTTGATAAGGTATGGTGGTGGAGGTATAGAAGTGGTGGTAGTTGAGATATGGTGGTGGTCGTAGTGATGGAGGTATGGTGGGAGATGGTTGTGGAGGTACGGAAGGTGGTGTTTAAGGTGTGGTTGTTGTGGTGGTNGTGGTTGTGGTGGTGGTGGTGGTGGTGGTGGTGGTGGTGGAGGTGTGGTGGTTGTTGTTGTGGAGGTGTGGTGGTTGTTGTTGTGGTGGTGGTGGAGGCACAATAGTATGGTGGAAGTTTAGTTGTGGTGGTGGAGCAGATATAAACATAGAAAAAAAATCGTAAAGAAGAGTTCATGAACATGGTTAACATATGTTACTTCACTTTAGAGTCAAAAGCTAAAAAAACTGAAATTTCAAAGAAAGTCAAGTGTCAAACATTAACTTTTGAAGTCGGTATTTTTTTTGTTACCAAACTAACTTGTTTTACTTTTCTAATTAAATAAGTAAAAAAGTAACTTATTTTAGTGTTACCAAACGACACCTTAAGATTAATTGATTAGGGTTAGGTTTTTTGTTTTTAATTAAACCGGAATTTTCATTCATAGGTAGGAACGAAATTCAATACAGTTTACATGGTTTTGGGAGTTATGACTCCTTTGAGTACAACAGGAGACTTACAAAAGTAAATTACATACGAGACTTACAAACGTAAATTACAACATGGAGCTTGAAGGAGTACAACATTGCAAGAACAAAATGAAAAGTTCCTAAAGATCACAAATGAAAAGACCCTGAAGGTTTTAAACTTTATTATACTTAAATAAATATATGTAGTAATGAAGAAGCAAAGAGAGGTTGTTGAGTGATGTTATCCTCTTGCTTTAATAAGTTTTTGTCATCTTGAGATGTTGGCTAATCTTCTTTTTGGTCTTCTTCCTATTTATTTTAACATTGTTCTAGTCCAACCAAATAATTACTGTAACGAATTAAAACTACTATTGATCTTCTCTTTCTCAATAATCTCATATTTGAGATTTACTTCCAAATCTGATGTAGACTACTCTTTTGATTTGATAATCCATGATGCTGAGGTTGAACAAAAGAAGTTAATACCATGATAAACACTCACGCAGATCTAAGTTTCTCCGGTAAAGGGAGGATTTCCTTTGCCGACATCTCCTTTTCCAAGGGGTCACTCTTATAAAAGGACTTTTATTGGTTGGATTTAAAGTAGGGAAGTTTCAAAAGGCACCCTCATGGTGGCCCTTAAAATAGGTGTAGACAATCTGTTAACAAAAATGAAAGTCGTTATTGGTTAAAATATCGTTTAGTTAGGGTGTGTTTCTACTTATTATTTTTTGGCACATGCCTAAATCTGGTTTTTTCCTTCACATGGTGGCCCATAAAATAGATGGCCCAGAGCGAAACTTTACTCGCATTGGGCCAGGGTTGGCTTGGGAGTCTTAACCGATTTTGGTATTTCAAAAATAATTAATTATTGACATTAATACCTTTCTACTATGACTCGAGTTACATGAAGAAGATTTTATATTAGTGGTTAGATGTAGGTTTATAATACTCCCAACAAAAATAGACAACCAGACTTATCTTTCCCATAACCGACTGGCCTGTTTTGTTATAGTAGATTTGTGAGAGAGACTCGAATTAACATTGAAAAATTAAACACCAATTGACGATTAATGTTTAGCAAATTCGCTCACAGTTGTGATTAAGTAAATGGGCCGGTAAAATTTTTGACCATATTCCTATTTAATCAAAAAGTCATGTCTCTTTCACAAAAAAGGGAAATTACTTTCGAAAAAAATGAAAATCTTGCTTTATCAGCACATCCTATTAACTTCTTTTTCTGGGTATAAAAGATTTGAAAGATACGAATATTTTACATTTTAACAAAAAAAAATGAATTGAAGAGTTTTCCAATAAGTAAGATCCTCGCCACGCAAGGATTTGGAGAATGATTCTTAAAATTACAGACGGCCTTGAAGTCACGTGAGATAAAGCGATATATTTGTAAAAATAGAAACTCTTGAAATGTGACATGAAAAACAATATTTCAGAAAAATAGAGACACATCGAGTAATAAAGGTATTTGTAGAAACTAGAATCTTAGGATCCACGTCAGACGGAAGAAGTATTTCTTGAAAACCATAGTTTTTCAAAACTAGGGACTCATCGCCGCAGTTTGGAGAAACAACTATGGACCTTAGCTCTATATAAGAAGATACAACATAGAGACTTTCTCTACCATCCTATGAAATTTTTTATCTGAAATGATAGATATGGCGTTTGAGATACACAAAGAGGAGGCTATAAGGATCGAAAAAGATAGTAAGTTTCCCTGGTTTTGTCCAGTTTATTTTAATTTGAATAAATTTCATTCTCTAAGTTGTGTTTGGATCTAAAGCTCCTTTAAAATTTCTTTCACATTGTGGTACAGAATTAAAATGCTATGCCAATAGTGATGTTTTTTTTCTAATGAGATATGCCAATAGTGATGTTGGTGAAGTGAAACCATCTAAGAATATGTGGTATGGGAAAGCAAGAAAGTGTCTCTACAAAGTGATGGATTGGTGGGAAAAAACCCCTTATTACCCCTTAAAATGGTAATTAAATCACTCACTATATTCTATATTCTGAAATCTTTAGCCGAGTTACCCTGTTCAATTTCTTTTCTTGATTAATCTTAAGATGTAGATAGTGTTTTCTTTCTCAAAATTAGATCACACTCTAATTTGATATATGAATCGACTCGGGTGAATTTCAGGTTGTTTGATTGTTTTATCTGACTCATGTGTCAGATTCATTTGAATGGTTAATTCAGAATGATTTGATACTATTCGAACCAGACATAAAATAAGTATGAATTAAGAACTCATTCATCTGAAATTACTATTTTAACCCTGATCATATTTAGTTTGACCTAAATGGCTAAAATTCATACTCAGATGCTTCAGATTGAGAGAATAGAACTACAACTACCATATACGTTATTTGCAACTTGAAAAGAGTTATTTGCAACTTGAACACCTTAACACTATCTTTCATCGACTGAATTTTTCTTTGGATAATAAGAAAAGAGTTATTTTCGCTTCTCCTAATGAAGCATGAAATGTGAAAGCCAAATGAAGTTCAAAATAACCAAGAATGCACCATAGAGAGATGCAACCACAATACTCATATATATGTATATATATATATATATATATATATATATATATATTACAAAACAGAAAGGTTGTGACTAGGACAAAATAAATGTTCTTAGATGGTGAGTTGGATCATGACTTGGAAAGACACATATGCATATAATCTCAGCCGTCCAAAGGAATCTCACATGTAACCGAAACTCTTAAATCGAATCAACGGCTAAATGGAATGAACGACTGTTTCAATGTCTTTCTCTCAATCATGATCGATTCCTATCACGTAACTCTCTTCATTGCCCTAAGCCTCTCCCTCTTCCATCAAGCTCCTTCATTCACTGTACCATTTCATCTTCATAAATTAATGGATACAAACCCCTTGGCTATGAAATCTTTATCCTTTTGTGTTTCAGTTGCTCTCAATTCTGCCCGAAACTCTCTCTAGATCCTTTTCGGTTATTCCTTGCTTAAATATGGTATTTTCTTGCTCTAAAGTTTACTATTTTTGTTTCCTTACTGTTATTATTCTATTAGTTTTGTTCCTTCCATTAATCCTTAGTTTCTTTCTTCATATATTTAGTGGAATTTGACTCATTTCATTGTAAATGTCATAATGTGTTTGACAATATGGAATGTAGGGCGTTGTATATGTTTGTTCTACCTAAGGTGTTTGACAATATGTCATATAGGGTGTTGTATATGTTTGTTGTACCTACTTCCTCTCCATTTGTACCTTAAAGACTCGAAATCAACAAATTTCATACTCTTAGGTCTTTTATCTCATAACTAAACCAAATTGTATTTATGGTTGTGCATAGATGTTCATCTTCCTCAATTGTATTTATGGTTGTGCATAGATGTTCAGCGACACAAACCTCAGTTTTACCATTGGATTTATTCTTTTACCTTCCTTTCCCTACATTCATGTATTGTCAAATTTCTTCTAATTTTCTGATGGTCATTGTGGTTTTGAAAGAGGACTAAGAACCTCACCATCATTTCTTCAATTTTTATTGTCTTAGATCTTGAACGTTTGTTTTTTTTTAACTTTAATACATTTCATATTCCTAGATTATTAAAAAGAAATAGGTAAATATATATTTATGGAATTTGTCGACTATGACAAACGTAAGGTAGAGATGAAAACAATGATTTTTTGAATGAAGGAATTATTGTTCTTGTGATTGTGTGTTTTACTTACAAAATAAAAATGCAATGAAAATTATGCTCACTCTTTCTTCCTAGCCTCTCAAGAGGAGGGCTATTTAGGTTTGAATGATATATTTTGATACCTTAATGAACTTTGTAATATAATAGAAAATATGGCAAAGGGGGGTGGTTGTTCTTCCAGTTTTGGAACAACAGGCCAACAGGGTATGGTCGTCTTTTATGTAGTTACTATTTGTTATTGATAATTGCATCTTCTTATTTTATTAATTGAAATATATTATTGTGATGGTTACAATACTCACTCCATTAGAAGAAGTTGATGATGTTGAAGAGGAAACAGTAGACGCGGTGTTGTACCAAAGGCTACCTTAATTGCGCCAAGTCTACCTCGATTGCACCAGAGTCTACCACAGTTGGACCAAATTCTAACTTTGTTGCGGCAGAGTCTACCTTCGTTTCCCTCGGAGACGCTCCTAAGAAGTCCAATCGTTTGGTTGTAAGTGATCCTTTTGTATATTTTTTAGCTTCTATTCTATATCATTTCTTTTGGAGAATTTGACCTGTCTGCTTGGTTGTTCTATACTTATGTCGATGTATGCTAAAACGTCTACATCTTTAAATTTGTGTGATACTGCCCTATATTTGTTCCTTGGTGTATCTGAACCAACATGGATGACAAAGTGTTAATGTGAAAGAATCTATTTAAATCCCCGATGATACATATTCTGGACTTTAGCGTAACGTTTAATAGATTTGTTACTCTTATCATTTATTTCATCCATGCTAATCATCATCATACAAGTATGGCCTTAGAACCATTTGCACAATTCTTACCAACTTAGTTTTGTCATACCTCTTTCAGATATAATTAACATCTAACAGTCTATACCAAACCAGTCCAACGGGCCAAAAATCTTTTCTTCTCACTAAATATATGCCCCTTCACTTTTTCCTAATGTACACCATACATTTATGGAGATTAACTTTACAAGTACTTTGTGTTCTCACCATGGCTTTTCATATGTTTCTCTTTAGGTTGACGGTAGATAACAAAAAATAAAGTTATGAACCTTGGTGAAGTTTTAGATTTGCAATGGTGAGAAAAGGATCAAAGGCTAAGGACTTACACTTGTTTCTTAAAGCTTACTGTAGTTGGAGGTGTTGGCAGTGGGAGTGAAACAAATGGTTTGAATGACCTTGCAATAGAGCTCTTTTACAAATACTCTTGAGTCTTGATTGTTGATAACCTGACTATGATTGTTGGTTTTGTTGTTTTGGGGCTCACGATTCTGTCTCTTTTCATGGTAAATTAATTTTATCTTCTTTCACTTATTCGTATGAGAAATTTAGTGGGGTGTATTAGTTACAAATCTATTAAATGAAATAACAAAAATAATTTTATCTTCTTTCACTCATTCGTATGAGAAATTTAGTGGGGTGTATTAGTAGCAAATCTATTAAATGAAATAACAAAAAAGTCTATCTTTGCGGAAAAAAAAATCATTTAACTTCATTATGGTTCTCAACCAATTCATAATGTATCACATCTTAAACAAAATAGTTCGTGCCGAAGGCACAGGTTATGTCTAGTATATACATATAATATAATTAAATACTAGGTGTGGTGGTGGACCGTAGATATGATGGTTGTATGGTGGTGGGCCCTAAAGTGACAAAATATGATGGTGATCTGGTAAAAAGATGTATAAAATAGATTAATAAATTCTTAAATGTTAAATGTAGTTTAATATTTTATAAATATTTGAAATAACTATATATATATATTGGCATTTGAGGTGCTTTTTCTTGAATAGTGAAAACTGAAAACCTGATACCTAACTGCCCGATATCCAAGAAACTCAAAAGGTTTGACGAACTTGAACGGATTTTTGATATTAGAATTTTCAAAATAACATGTCCGATTAAGTCTGGGGGCCCGAATAGACAAAGAGTTTCAAAGCCTTGACCGCACCTGATGAATGATATAAGCCGACCGGTCCGACCCGAACCGATTCCCATCCATCGTTTTTCCAAAATTCAAAAATGGCTCCGACAACCACTTCCCACAAATTGGACAAGAGAAAAGAAACACGGAGCCAAAAAAAATGGTCACAAATTAGAAAACCAATAAAAAAAATAACCCAAAAATTTTTACAAACAGGTCATCTAAAATGTAATTTCTGGTAAGCAAAAGAAGATAAAAAGTCTTTCTCTCGAGTTAGAAAGATGTAGGCAAAAGCTGCCAAACCCTATATTAAAGGTGGATAGAATTTTTGAAATAGCTAGATATTAATAAAACGGTTTATCTTGAAAAAATTTCTGTCATGACTAATTTCACGCGCTACTCAACCAATAATTAAATTAATAGAAAATGACTATTTGGGTAGTAAAAAATTTCAAAATAGTTAAAAAAGCCTCAATGTATTACTATTAGTCATTTTCTATCAAAATATTAAGGCTAATTAGAGGTTAGGTTTAAAATAATATTGATAATTATTATTCAGGTCTTTTTTTTATATTTTCGTTCCCGAAATACCTTGCCTATCAAAACTCACTTTCTCTCTAAAAAGAACCTAAATTTTTTTAGGGTTGTTCTTCTTACATGCTTCTTCTCCAAATCTTCTTTTTCTTTCTAAAAAATTTAGGGAAGAACATTTAGGGTTTCTTCGTCCTCTTCGCTACTTCCACACAGAGAGGGAGAAGGAGTTTTCAACACAAATTTGTCACCATTCGTGTAACTGTAGCTTGAAGAGACGAGAGAGCTTTGAGGCTATTGACATAGCACACCCACAGATCCGATCGAGTTTTTTCTGCAGATCAAATCGTCTACCTCCTTTAGTGGCGATGAAACTGCTCCTGTCTTCCGTTTCCTTGGAGCTACTGCTGCTTTAGTTTTCTCATGAACACATCAAACCTAAACCTAGATCAATTCAACTTGATTGTGAAGTTTCTGGTTTTTAGGGTTTTATTATTAATATATGCATTTTTGAACTATGGGAGCTGCTTATGCAACAACAAAGAGTGGAGTTGGTGTAGCATCAATGGGAGTTATGAGACCAGGATTGGTTATGAAATCAATTGTTCCAGTTGTTATGTCTGGAGTTTTGGGTATTTATGGTTTGATTATTGTTGTTATCATCAGAACTTGTATTAACCGTAAGGCTAAATCTTATTACCTTTTTTATGATTATGCTCATTTTTCATCTGGTCTTGCTAATCTTTCTGCTGGTATGGCCATTGGTATTGTTGTTTATGCTGGTGTTAGGTATACCAATTATCACTTTCTCTATCTAAAACCTATTGATCTTTGACTATTGGAATGATTCAAGTATTATGTGTTTTTGTTCTTAATTACTGCATAAAGGGAACTTGCTATATATGTTTAGTGGGATTATGGAGAAATGTGGTTGGGGTCATAAAGGAGAAAACTTTGAGATTGGTAGGGTAAGTTTGAAATTGT
>BEHA01044794.1:0-18963 GCA_002897215.1 Eschscholzia californica subsp. californica | reverse complement strand
TAGAATTCTCTTTCAAGTGGCACTTTTGAATAAAAAATTTAAAATAGAAAACTTTTCTGTCATGAATAGATATTATGCCTACTTAAATCATAATATATTAATTTAATGTCTTATCTAAAAGGGTCCGTGAGTATATAGCCCAAAATAATGTTCAAAAAGGGTTTAGGGTCCAATCTTCTCAAAACATGGATTTTTAGTCCTTTTACTCTTTGGTCAAAAAAACCCTTACCATCTCTATTTTATTTCCAGTTATGTACCAACTCTATTTACACGGGATTTCTAAATGTGGGGTCGAGCGAATCTTGGTAACGGTTAAATGAAACGTGATTTTTGGGTATTTCCGTTTATAACAAAATCTCTTAATCGACTTTCTCTCTCATCAGTTGTACTGTTTAGGTAAAAATCACAACTTTCCCCAAATTGACGCTCCAAAATCCTAACGAGAAAATTGAATCGCCATCTTCCAGAAGGTAAGAAACGGGCTTTGTTCTTCAACTTTCTTAATCTTTCAAGATTCTGATTCAGTTGAAGAGGTATCATCGCCATTAAAACGAAAAGGTTTCTTGATTAGTTTGGGTTTCGAACAATCATCACTTTCAGGTGAAAATCTTCATAAAATCGAGTTTTTTTCATCATAAAGAAGTTTGTTTCAACGTTATGGTGAGATTTTGGGTTGATTTTTATGGTTTTTTATGTTGTGACATAGTTTCTGATGTTCAAAGCTTCGTCATAAATCATCTGTTTGATAAATTATGTTAATTTCTGTCTGGTATAACTTAAACTACTGTAAAGTATGTATAATTTATTCACAAGTATCCGTGATTTACCACAGGATTTGGTAATGTTTTATAAATAACCGATGATAACAGCAAAAATTTAAAAGTTTTTTATTGATCAAACCTTGTAATTTCTGATAGAAGTCATTTATATGAAGGAATTTATATTGTATAATTTACAATAAATTATGCAAACTTTATGAAAAATAATGAGACATTTATCACAAATAATGAAATCATGTTTCATTTCCATGTCTTTCAATATGAACATAGAATCGCATTTCAATGGTGTCCATCCATGCACTATCCATTTGCAATCTTCAACAGGACACACAGCAGTTACACGCTTAGAATCATTCTTTATGAATTTGAAATCATGACCGGTGTTGATGCTATATTGCCTAAGAGCATATCGAAAAGCTTTTGCACCCCCAGGAAATAACTGTCATGGTTCTGTAAATATCTTATCCCAACCATCTGATTTCAGTTTGATTTCCTTATCTTGATTTGATGATTCTGCCTGGAACTCCATCTGTGATAACAAAGTGAGATAGATTAATTCAAATAAATTATATATACAAGTATATTATTTGCAGTAAATTATATGAACATTTGAATAAATTATATGTACTTTACAGAAATGTACAGAGGATTTACATATGTAAACCAAAGATGTTCTAATAATGAAACGAGAACAGTTTTGATATTAAATCATATATAATGTTTCATAAATTACGTATGATTTACACAAAATAATATAATGTTAATGTTATTCGTGAAAAATTTGCAGAACCAGAACATATATCATGTTCTCAATTTGATATACATCGCAGAAAAAGTTTATATAATTTACGTTACATTGTGGTAATTTATTCTAAAGTATATATAATGTTAATTCTGTTACGAGTAACCGTGTGACAGAATCACGTTTCATCAATCTGTACGGAAAAAAATCAGATCTGGAGAAAATTTGAATATCATACTTTGAATAAACTCCAAATCTATTGATAACTGATATGACGATTGATTGAAAACAATAAGTAAACTCGATTTGTAAGATTTAGAAATGAAGTATTAATCTCATGAAGATCGTGATCATTAATACAAACTTTAGAGAGAGAAAGACAATAATAACTTTCTTGATCTGAAACAAATCATCAAATAAGAAAATTGTTTACCTGATTAACAATTAAGATGATGATTTTGAATAGCTCTAATGATAATGAAACAAGTTAATGGAAGATTTTCAATCGAAACATAATCAGAAAACATAAAATTTGGTTTGAGTTTTACCTAAACTTAGAAACTCAGTTTTCTGTTTTAATGGAGGATAGTTTCAGAAGATGAAGATGTAGAGAGAGAGAAAGATAGGACGAGAAGGTTTCGGTTACAAAGTTTTTTGTTTTAATGGAGGATAGTTTCAGAAGATGAAGATGTAGAGAGAGAGAGAGAAAGATAGGAATAGAAGGTTTCGGTTACCAATTTAAGGAAGATAAAGATTTCTTTCTTCCTTTAGAGTCGGTAATTGGAGAGAGAAACAGGGAGATAAAATAGGAAAACGAATATTGGTTGATTTGAGCTTAAATTAGATCTTATATATATGGAAGGTTAGTTTAGGTATTATAAATTATTTGGGATTCTAGAGATTTGTGTTTTCTCTCTAGATGACACCAAATGGACTAGATATCCATTTGTATTATTTTTTTGGTTTTTAAACCCTTTATAGGATTAGAGAGGACTAAAAGTCCTATTAGGGCCCGTTTTTTGGATTATAAGCCCAAAAATTCTATCTAAAATTTAAAATTTTTCGCCACCCACATGAATAACTTTTGCAAAAATTTTTAACCATTAAAATCTTTTTCTCTTTAATATTATTAATTTCTTTCTTTGTTAACATTTTCTTTCCTTCTCTAGAAATATTTTTCCATTTTCTCTTTAACTACTTTCTCTTTGTGTGACTGATGAGTTTGTTAGGACTTAATTACGTGTCGTTGGTCATCAATTTTTGTTAACACTAATTAAGTTAACCTATTTTTCTAGGAATAACTAGTTCGAAGGGTGTTTAGCAATTCCATATACTATTACAGGGGCTTAGGTAAAATTATGGAAATATGGTGAAACATGAATTACAACGACTCCAGTTGTGAAATAACATGTGATTCTCCAATTAAGTTACTTCCCCACGTGATAGCCACCACAGATTATTTTACAAAGTTTGGTTGAGAAAAGGAGTGGGACCGGCCAATTTTACTATTTTCCAGGCAGCTGATTTGGGGAAGAAAGAAAATATCTTGGGAAAAAGATTGAAAACCCAAAAAAAACCAACCAAACACACCCATCAAGTCGCTGGCATAAACCGCCGGCAAGGGGAGAACCCTCCCCCCTCTTCTCATCTCTCTTCTCTTCTCCTGTCTCTTCTTTTTTCCTCTCTTTCTTCTTTCATCCCCTATTTTCTTCTCTATTTCAATGTCTAAGTTCCAGCGAAGGGGAAAACCCCTTCGACGGAACCCTTTGTCTGGTTTCCAGACGAAGGTAGGTTCATCCGTCTAGAAACTTGACGAAGGCGTCTGGATCTGGTTCCATCAGATCCAGACGAGATGGCTCGTCTGGAAAACCAGACAGGTTCTCGGCGAAGGGGATCTCCCCTTCGCCGGGAATTAGTGAGAGAGGGAGAGAGGATAAGAGTTGAGAGAGTGAAGAAAAAATAGAGAAGAAAAGATAGAAAAGGTCCAACCGGATTTGTCATGGTGGTCGCCGACATTAATGGTGGAGGTCGCCAAAATACGGTAGAGGTCGCCGGAGTTCTAGTGGAGGTGAGAGGGAAAGAAGAAAAAATTAAAAAAATACCTAAGGGTGATGTTTGGAGGAAACAAACAAAATTTGTTTCCACCCAAAACTTATCGCCCCGGATACTTTTCTTTCTTCCCAAAATCAGCGACCTATATTAAATGGGATAAACCATTAGGAAACAACATACGCGGTCCTAAGCCTCATTTGAACTAAAAACTGTTTTTTTTTTCCTTTAAGATATCGAGCTCATGGGATCTCTGCAAACAACTATAGGACTCGGTTATTATTTGGGCATTCTCAGAGGGAACTTGTCGGGCATACAATTCCTTTCAAATGTCGCCCCGATAAGAGGAAACGTTGCCAAAGGTAGGACGGTTGTCACATCTCTCATAACTGATCACTGTCTCCTGGAGAATTACTTGACTGTTGCACTGTGTCGGAGTAACCCTTATAATAATCATAGTTCATGTTTTGTTACGAAATAAGAGTTGTCAGCTTGATTGTGATTGTAATTTCTATAAGATAATGGTAATGATTCATTGGTTTTGAAAAAAACGAAAAAAAATAAAATTTGTCCGAAAGCATTCTTGGTCATTGGACTATAGTTTATGTCCGATAGCTATCGTGATAAGAGAGGTTGACTCATCAATAAAGAAACACATCTAAGTACTCTTTTAGCGAATCTCTCTTTTAGTGACACTATGGGTGAAAATCTGAACAAAGCCGTGGGTGGAAATCAGTCTATGACACTCAGGGATTACATGCATCCTACTAGAACGTGTCAGCCATCATTCATACAGTTACCCCACACCACAACTCACTTCGAGTTAATACCGGGAACTATCCAAATGCTCTATCTTTTCCTTGGGGATGAGAATGAGAACCCTTACTACCATGTTAGGGATTTTGTAGAAATCTTTGACTTTGTATCTTCTTTTTCATTTCTTATTCAGTTAATAAGATATTTTCGTCAATGATCAAACTCAAGGAATAAAAATCAACAAGAAATATAAAACCCACTCCAGAAATCCTAGAAATCTTCTTCAAAACCTTGAAATAAACACACCTTAGAAATTCTTTATAAAACTTTGAAAGCATACAAAACCCTAAAAATCCACTCTAGAAATCCTCTTCAAAGCATAAAAAATCCTAGAATTCCTTTTCAAACCCAAAAAGCAAAACCCTAGTTAGAGTGGGAGGAAACTTGTCCTAGACCTTGGTTTTGGGCTCAGACTAGGCCATACCGAGACCATGCTTTGAGCCTCGAACTGGTACATCCGAAGGGAGGCACCTATAGTTGTCGAGATTTGACGACCACGGTTAAATCTCTTTGGGAGGCACCTTTCGATGCTTCCTCTGCCATAACCCTAACAAACACTACGTCTCAAATTTCACATCCAAATATTTTCACAATAAGAAAAAAAGTTATTTCCAAAAAGGCCCCCTACTTTTTGACCAGCTTCCCGCGTAGCCCCTTACTTTATAAAAAGTACCCAGATGGGTCCCTTTTTCGTACCGTTAAATGCTCGTTAACTCTCTCCTCCTCCATCTTATAAGCTCTCTCTGCCACGTCAAAAATAGCCCAGATGGGTCCCTTTTTTTCGTTATCGTTAAATGCTCGTTACCGTAAAAAATACCCAGATGGGTCCCTTTTTTCATCATCTTCTCCGATAAGGTCGTCGGCCGATCAAAATTTCCGACGACCTTCATACTTAAATTGTTTTGGGTTAATTCCATTGAGGACCCCTAAAGATGACCAACTCACAAAAATAACACCCTAAAGATGACCAACTTCTAATATGACCCCCTTTCGAGTTTTTTGTCAGTTAATTTCAGTCAACTTTAACACTTGACTGAATCTTTCCCTATTTACCCTTCCTTCTAAAAATTCTACCGTCTTAATGCTTTCTCTCACAGGAAGGATTGCCGGCACCGACTGGAGAACACATCGTCGACGACCCATCACCAGAAATAAATGAACATTTTTTCTTCTTCTTCCCTCTTCTTATTTCTTCATCCTTCTCTTTTTTTTTTTTCTCTCTCTCCTCCCTCATCTTTCTCTCTTCTTCCTTCACCCTCACTTTCTTTTTCACTCTATGAAATTTCAGTAGATGCAATCAGTGGATTAACTCCTAATTGAGAAATACCCAGATATCAAGGATTTATTAATGAACTTAAAAGGATCATACTTTAGTTCAATCACAAACCTAAGGAACATCAATTAACCAATCAAGATCTAAAATACAAAAGGGATATTTGAGTTCCAAAACTACTCTCCATGTATATGCCCTGCTTTTTTTCATCATCATAGCAGTCAGAAAATGGAGTGAACTAGAGAGAGATAATAGTAGTTTTAGAGTGAAACGGGTACGAAATCAAAAGGGGCACTACAGAATTCCGGAGTTTCTGTAACGACTTATTTGTAACGGCTGTCTCGGAAGCCGTTACAACAAGACCAATCATAACGGCCCGCCTCAATAACACCGTTACAACTAACCCAAAAAAATTGGCTCCAGCTCCTGCACCTATTATTGGGGTTTTATACCGGCCTTTATTTTTAAACGCCGTTACAAAAACTGAAATAATGGCGGCAGGGTTGGCGCTGGTGGCAAAACAGTTGTAACAACATGTCCCCGTTACAAAAGGTACTCATTATAAGGGATGCAATAATGCACAAATTAGTCTCATACAGAGTACAACAAATCACCACTGTACAGAGAATACGTAAATATCTGAACTGCTTTAACCTTTACATTAATCATCTCAGCAAGATAGGTAAGAACTCAAACCCAGACAAACAAAGATCATCAAAATTAGCTCATGATTAAATACTTTCGGAGAGAGAGAAACAATTAAAATGGTTCCATATGATCAACAAGATACATTGGATCATTAGCCGTACCTTTATGGTTTTGATTTTTAATCAAATCTTGTGAGGAAATTAAATCGTGTCACGGGATCACCAGGAAATTTGATTGATTCACGATGAGGTAAAAAATCGAAGATCAAACAAATCATTATCGTTTTTCCTCGCAAATCTAAGATTCAAATTCAAGCAATCTGGAATATAAAGCGAATTTGATCTAATAAACCGAAATGAAAACGATCATATCATATCTAACCCTAAGGTTTCTCTGTCAAAGTTTCTTTATTTCTTCTTCTATCTGTGGTACTCGACCTAATAATGGCTTTTACCAAAGATTGAGATTAAAGAGAAAAAGAGAGAGGAACAATGGGTGTGTTAGATCTGGTATTTTCTTGAGCTGACGCTATTTGGTGTTGGTTGTGTGTGTTTGTTTTTTGTTCTTCTTCCGGGAAAATTTGGGAAAGATAAGAGTGAAAGATGAGGGAGAAGAGAGAAAAAAGAGAAGGATGAAGAAATAAGAAGAGGGAAAAGAAGACAAATGTTTATTTATTTATTTCTGGTGATCGGTCGTCGGCGATGTGTTCTCTGACCGTCGCCGGCGACCCTTCTCCGGTGAGAGAAAACATTAATTTGGTAGAATTTTTAGAAGGAAGGGTAAATAGGGAAAGATTTAGTCAATTGTTAAAGTTGAAAGAAAATAATTGACAGAAATTCAAAAGGGGGTTATATTAGTAGCGGCCATTTTGATGAGCTGGTCATCTTTAGGGGGTCAAAATGGAACTAGCCCATTTTTTCTCTTTCTCCACTTCACCTCTCTCTTCTCCGGAAAAGGTCGCTGACCGGAAAAATTTTCTGTCGGTGACCTTCAAACATAAAGAATTTTTTTTTTATCTTTGACCTTCGAGGTCTGGTTGGGATCTGGTGAACCAGGGTCGCCAGCCGAAAATTTTTCCGGTTACATATAAAAAATTATCTCTGACCTTCGAGGTCTGCTTCAGATCTAGTGAACCAGACTTCAGTGTTTAGAGAGAGAGAGAGACGAGAGAATTTTTTTAAAAAAAGATTTTTCGTCCGGCGACCTTCGCCGGAGAAGAGAGAGGTGAGGTGGAGAGAGAACAAAAATTATGTTTGAAGGTCGCCGAAAATTTTGACCGGTCGACGACCTTATCGGAGAAGATGATGAGGTGGCGAGAGAGATTACGTGGCAGAAAGAGGTGTTGAGATGGAGGACAGAGAGTTAACGAGTATTTAACTGTAACAGAAAAAGGGGTCATCTGGATATTTTTGATAAAATAAGAGCTATACGAGAAGCTAGTCATAAAGTATGGGCCATTTGAAAATAACCCTAAGAAAAAGACCCTCGATTTTTAGCATTTATCTAATCTAATGGTAGAAAGTTTTATAGGCACCTGTCAAAAGTGTTATTGGACCTCTCCGCTATTGCCACCCCAGTATTTAAAAAATATGGTTAAAATCAACAGACAACCCACAACTTAAAATCGGTGGGTTCGTACCAATATCGTGGTTGAAGTCCATCGTCACGACTGGATACAACTTTAGGCTCTAGTCTATTGAATTGTAAGATCATCGGAGAAAATTGCGATGGACCTTGAGCCTAATTTTATAACAAATTTACGTCCGAGACCACCAATTTGGGATGCCTCTAAGAGCAAGTCCAACCCCAGCCTGTCTTAGGCCGAAAAAACCACTTTTTCACCTAAAATTATTGGCCTCAGCTCAGCCTCTAAAATTCAGCTCCAACCCCAGCCTCTCTTGAGGCCGAAAATTTGAATTTGAAATTTCCCAATTTACTAATAAAATTCAATTAAAAAAACATCGATTACAACTAATAATTGATTAAAAATTTAAAACTACTTAAATACGACTAATCAACATAGAAAAATTAATTAAAAATAACTAGAAGGGGTTTCTTGGGTCTCGTGGTGCACCGTTGAACAAAGCCTCTCGCGCCGCTAAAAGCATTTGTTGAGCATGTTCGTCGAGAGACCTAATATCAATCTTCATTAAATCCATCGCATATTGTCGGTTCGCCAAGTCCGTTTGCATCCGTAGAAAATCTTGTTGCACCTTTAGGGTCTCTTGTTGAACCCGTACTGCTTCACTCAAAGTTACTGTTCTTTGTTGGGAATCTTCTTCTCTTTTTTCCCAATATCCCTCACTGGGAGTTTTTGAAGCGGTAGAATGTGTGGATGGTTCGCCAACTCTTGCATTTGCTTTGGCTTGTTTACGGCCAATTGGTCTTTCTTCCGATGGATTGGTATTAGAATCTCTTTTACCGGATGTTGACTCTCCTGGCATGTCTGCCATCCACTTGTTGTGTGTCATCAAAATTTTGTAAGCATGTAGGAACCTAAACCCTTTACCTTGATGGTTTTTTTTATACATTTCGATAGCTCTTTGTAACTAAAATAAACAAAATATATATATAAGTATATATTATGAATGAAGTGAAAAGATAGAAAAAAGAAATTAAAAAGTTAGAAACAATTACCCGGTCATAATCGTTTTCTCTGCTTTTTGGAACTTTATTTATTATCCTCAAAGTCGATATAAAACTTTGACATTCCGAGCTTATCTCACTGAAACGAGATTTACAACTTCTAAGTGTGCGTTGAAACTTTGCACTCGCATTATATTCATCCGATATTTTTTGCCAAAATACTTTATATTTTTGGCTATTTCCGACAACCGCATCAAATGTTATTTTCAAATAACAATTAGTAAGTAAAATATCTTCATCCGCCTTATACGGTTCCCGTTTAGCCTTTGTCGAAGACGTCCCTCCTTGCACACAAGAATCCTCACATACTTCATAATCATCAACTCCTAATTGAGCCGACGGGTAAGTAGAATTAGGGGACAACATTTCCATATAACTTTGGGTATCGAAATCATTGGTGTCTAATGGATCCATGGGTGAACAAATGAAAAGATCAAAAAAAATTGAAAGAAAGAGAGATAGAAATGGAGAGGAAGTTGCAAGAGATGGAGAGAAAGAAAGTGATGAAGAGGGTGAGAGATGAAATTGATCCAACCCCTATTTATAGGGGTTGGATCGATTTTTGGCCGTTGGATTTGCTCCAACGGCTAGATCTAGCCGTTGGAGCAAATCCAACGGCTAGGGCAGATCCCCAAGTGACCGTTGGAAGCCCCAACGGTCACTTGGGGCTTCATTCAGTCGCCCCTAATCTTAGGGGCGACTGAATGTCCGGCCCCAGCCTCCGCTCCAAGCGGCTGGGCTTGGAGCGGGGGGCTGAGGCCAATAATTTGAATTATTGGCCTCAGCCCGGCTGGGGTTGGACTTGCTCTAAGGCTCTAAGTTTCTAACCATGGTTAACACCCTAGATTTACCAAGTCAAATTGGGTACAGGCGTCAATACCACTTGACGGAAGGCCCCTTTCTTTAAAACTTCCGATAATTCTCTCAAAGTGAACGTCTGACTGACCAATATCAAAGTCCTTATTTTTCTTGGAAAAAAGAAGAACCTCCGATCTGCAATTCCGGTAAGAGAAATGGGAAGAGAAAGCCTCCACTCGCCTGAAACCTCTGATAAAGTATTCACCGACGTACTCTCAGAAGCAAGAAAATCCTGCTACAAGGTACCATTTTCCCGAATCTTCTTT
Source organism: Eschscholzia californica subsp. californica (assembly GCA_002897215.1). NCBI lineage: Eukaryota > Viridiplantae > Streptophyta > Magnoliopsida > Ranunculales > Papaveraceae > Eschscholzia > Eschscholzia californica. The sequence goes on along the minus strand of BEHA01044794.1, from coordinate 8,886 downwards.
TTTCTGATCGGTTTTCTTCTAATACTTCCGGGGAACAGTTTAACTAATTGTGTTTTGGTTTCAGGCAAGGGATGAATTTTATTCTTGTTTAGAGAGAGAATCAGATAAGAAACACACTGAAATAGCTTCTGTTGGTCTCCTCTATCCAGTTGAATGCACAAAACCTAGGAATCAATTTGTGAAAAATTGCCGTCCTACATGGGTAATTTTATAATTTAGGGTTTTTATGTTTGTCAATTGAATCTTTAGTTGTTGTGACTATATTATATATATTTTTTGTTTATGGAATTTTAGGTTAAGCACTTTGATCGTCAGTATTGCGCCAAGAAGCGGGTTCAGAGGCTATTAGATAATGATGAATCAAGAAAAGGTCCCATGTCCCTTCCTCAGCCTTTAACTTCAAACCCTAGTTAGTTGCATATTTCTACTTGTAACTTTTCATGGTTAGATTGCATTTCCTAATTTTAATAGCACTTTGCAGTTTAATTTTGCCCTAGTAATTAAACCTCTTTTTGTATACAAACATCAATAATCTCATCTCAAGATGTTAAGAAAGAATGAAATATTGGGGATTGTTTTTGTATACCTTATGATGTGTGCTTTCTTTCGAAAGTGGGCGATATTCATGTATAGGTATTAAAGGTCGAGTATTGATATTCCGTTACTCAACTACTCTTTACTAGTCCTCAACTAGTCGCAGTTAGCCGATGCTTATTCCCCAGATACCGTCATTGCTTCTTTTAAGGGAAAGAAGTTCACGACCAGTGGGGCCTCTACCTCCACGCATCTTGACTGACTCAACGAGTTTTAAGTTCTCAAACCGATTTAATCCTAAATTAGGTGTTCACCTGGATGAGAGATATATGTGGGCGGTTGATAAACTAATTAAGAAGTACTTAGACTTTACCTTCGGTGGAAGTGTATAGTTACGTCGTAAGGCTCTATTTTTTCATTACGTATGATAGAGCCGAGTTGCCTGTCATTTTCATGGTGATTCCTTATTGTAAATATACTAGTCGCTAGTTATATACCACTTACCAGTTCCGACGAGTGCCTGATTAGTTATGCCTAGACTAAGTGTTAGTTGGCTGACTGTCCAAGGAATCCTTGATCAATCGTAGTTTGTATAGTAGTTTTCTAGTTTTCTCTTGAAGCAACCCTAGACAAAGTTTCTTTCGTCCGAGTATGGAATTTGCATGGACATGAATGGCGTCTTGTCTTTGTTTTTGGGAGCTAGGGTCATCTCCTTATGGATATGTCAATGATGTTACTCGAAAGCAACAAAACATATCAGTCGTGACTCATAACATGGTTCAACATAGTAAATTTATCTTAGTTTAGTAATCTAGGTAAAGTAAGATTGTAAGAACACCCATCTTGGGTACACAAGGGTTTTCCTCTCCCCATACATTGCAAGCTTTAATATAACTGAAAAGCATGAAGCATCGGTATTTTAGTTTACTTATTGTTAACCATTTCGAGAAATTTATAGGCTGAGTTACGATGCCATGAATTACCAATTTTTATTCTCATTACCTCATTGTGGTTAGAGGTGTTGAACTCGGAGTTGTAATCTGTTGGTTAAAAGGAATACTACTGCAGTCTCAAATTGAAAAATAAGATAGTTAATTATTTTTACCTAGAAGAATATATTCTGATCATTTTGTGTCGTCGAGCTGTGATGCTTATTTTTTACATATGCTTACGTTTATTAATGCCGAGAGAAGTTTTGAATAGCTCAAGCTCTATTTTGTTACTGTGTCCGATTTGGGAAAGAGTGAAGCAAACACCAAATTTATACAAGTTAGGGTTACAAAAAACATCCCAGTGTAAGATGCTCGACGATTCTTGACCATCAGCGGTAAAACCCCCTCATTTCTCACTTAGCCCTTCCCTCTCTGTCACCAGCAATCTATGTTGCCCCAATTTTTTAGAACAGGTACAGAAAACATCAAGTGGAGAGAAGGTTTGATATCATCTCGGCTTTCATTCAACACCAACCTTTTGAAAGGCCGCGGCTTTGGGGAATAAAGAAAATTCTCCGGGGAATAAAGACTTTTCTTAAAACTAGTCAAACAAGATTGACTTTTTATGTTTCTTTTTATTGCTAAGGGGCTTCTAATTTTAGAAGATGCTATAAAAAAGGCTCCTCCATCTCATCACCTCTCTCTGCCACTTCATCTTCTCGACACTTCATCATCTTCTCCGGTGAAGGTTGTCGGCCGGCTAATTTTCCAGCTGCCGACCTTCAAACATAAAAAAAAAAAAAAATTATTTTATTTTCTCTCTCCTCTCTCTCTCTATTTTTTTTTCTTTTCTCCCTCTCTCTCTCTCTAGATCTGACCAACATTGTGACCTCTATCCTAGAGGACAAAATACAAATCCAGCATCTGAAATTACCAGAAGCTCATCAAATAGAACCTAAAACACATTCCCGGTTACGACTCACAAATTACGTTTCCATTAATCAAGAAAGCAATTCTACACTTTGTGTGACGAAATTGACAACAAGAACTTCAATGCATCATATTTTGATCAAAAGGAGAAACCAAACGATGTAAAACCACAGTACCCAATCATTCAATGTATCAATGGATGTTTCAGCAAACAATTGATAAAGTGAAATTCCCACAACTCTCAAGCATGTAACAATCAAATGTTAAATTAGGGTTTTTGCACAAAACCAAGATATCAAAAGAACAATGTTGAAGGTAGAAGTGATTTTCTAGAGAGAGACTGACCAGTGGTGGTGGTAGATGAATATTTAGGGCGTTTCATCTTCTGAATCTCAAGCTGAATTTCCATAAACATTTGAGTCCTCTTTAATTCGATTTCTGTAGTGAAATCCATCCATTGTCTTTCCATATCCATCATGTGCTGCTACTTCGAGTTCTCAATTCTCTCATACATCTCTCCAAACTTGGTAACAGCTCTAGCTAACTCCCTGAAAGACGACGATGATCCACCACCAGAAAAAGAATCACCATCGATCTTACGCTTTCTACTCCTTGTATCAAACAACACCTCTTCTTCTTCATCTTCTTGATCATCACCATCTTCATCATCCTCATCATCGTAGTCATCATAGTCCTCCCCGCCACCACCATCACCGCCACCAGAGCTTTCGGTCGTTCCAGCATAGTTATTCAACCTAGATCTAGATGAAGATCCACCGGAATAAATAGCAGTGATAGGAAGAGGGTAACGATTAGGATTATTAGGGCTATATAGTTTAACGGCGGGAGGAGGAGGAGAGGGTTTATGAAGAAGAGAAGAAATCGGAGTGGTTTTGAGATGTTTGGAAGTAGTAGGAGTAGTATTAATTTTGGTTGTGGTGGTGGTGGTGGTTCCGATGAGGTAATCTAAACGTGAATAGAAAGGCCACTGTGAAGGGAATGGTTTTGATTTCTCGAGTTTGTATTTTTTTCTTGATGGTATCAATTCGATTCTTGCATTGAATATCAGTTCTAGGAAGTTTACCAGAACTATCTCGATGAGCATTGACGGCATCGGCAACTTCTTTCCAGTCTTTTTGACAAAAAAACTTAGAGAGAGAGAGAGAGAAATTTTTTTTTTTTTTTATGTTCGAAGGTCGCCGACCGGAAAATTGGCCGGCCGGCGACTTTCGCCGGAGAAGATAATGAGGTGTCGAGAAGATGAAGTGGCAGAGAGAACAGATGAGACGGAGGAGAACTTTCAAAAAAATGTATTCTGTATTCCCCATAAAAATTTATTCCCCGGAGAATTTTCAAAAAAATCTGGATTCCCTCGAGAATTTATTCCCCGGAGAATTTTCTTTATTCCCCAAAGCCGCGGCCTTTTGAAATGAGCAGAAATACAACAGAGTGAATTCTTCTACACTGATGAACACAAAACTAAGTTGAAATGGCGCATTGAAGTTTAAAGCATTAACAACAATTTTTTGACCCAAAAAATCCCCCAATTAGTTATCAAAATTTAAAACATTAACAACAGTATAAACTCTCCAATTTGTTTGACTCAAGAAAACCCTAGACCCCTTAATGAAGTTATCATTTTTGGATCTCCCTCTTTCCCTAATCTGTTCAGGCCCCAAAAAAACCTAAATCCTAAGAAAACTTAATGCCAAAATTGTTCAAACCAAAGTACTTTAGATTCTCAATTTGTTTAAAACAGAAAACCCCCAAGTCCCCAATTGAAATTCCCAAAATTGTCCTAGATGTGCATCATATGTTGTTCTTCTAAATCTCTTTAATTCGCTCTCTCTGAATCGATTTGGGAGAAGAAGATACCAAATGTTGCTTGAAATTTCCCAAAATTGCCCTAGATGTGCAGCATATGTTGTTCTTCTATCTCTCTGTCGCTCTCTCTCTCTCTAAATCGATTTGGGAGAGCAAAATTACAAGTCAATAATTATCGAAAGCGACAACATGAATCTCATCAAGCACATCCATAATAAAAGGCATACAGTGCATTGGCAATCGCTGATCCATATCAGAAGAATCCGAGAAACCAGAAGAGCATTCGAAATAGTTCAATTCAAATACACCAGAAGAGATCTCAACTCGCAAGCAGACAAGTTAGCAAAATGGGCAAGAAAGAAGAATATATGCAAAAAGTGGAATAATGTTCCTTGTATCTTAGTTGATAAATATTGTAATAACGTTTATTCTAATTAATGGAAGGATAGTTCAACAAAAAAAAAAAGCAACCAAGACTAGAGACACCCTAAAAAGTCCAATATACAGCTAAAGGCATTCTTGAACTTTCTTACAACCTTGTCAAACACTTAAAAGTTTAATTTTACGTATGAATAGAATTGAATTTCTTTTCCTTCCAAAAAAGTTGATTTTCACATCCAGCAATTTCCCACTTAACAGACTTGTGTTTGGATGGCGGAATCATGAATCCGCGGATTCATGAGTCACTGGGATTCATGATTCCACGGATTCATGAATCCAAGTAATATATTTTGGCTTGTTTGGCAACTAAGAATCTTATGATTTATTATTATTTGAGTATTTTTAAATGTCTTTCGAAAAATATGATTTTTGAAAAAAATAATGATTTTGAAAAAAAAAATAATGATCTTGTAGAAAGAAATATTTTTTTGTTGATTTTAAGTTCATTAATCCAAAATCCTAGCAAATCCTAAGGAGCATGGTGGGATTTTGGTCCAATACAAATTTTGGAATTAGAAATCCTTAGGATTCAAGAGTCCTAGGATTCTTGGTAGCCAAACAGACCAAGGATTCATGATTCCTACCAAATTCCACTTTGATAGGAATCCTACTTAGGAATCCTGCAACCAAACACACCATAATTAGTTCGTTCAGATTCCCTACAAAAATTTGAACCCCTCAAAAATTGATAAAACATATAGATGTTGTGGCAACAATCTCACATAGGTGGTGAGACGGAGTGTGGGAGCTCAGAAGGCTGGTCTGCAACATCCTATACCAATAGATGGCTTTTGTTCCAAATCCATTCTTGGATTCCCAACCGCGACTTCCTTTCAAGGGTCCATGGATTCATTTGAACTCCGGTGAATGGAAGGCCCTAATCGATAAAAGGTGCTAAAGGCGCTACGTCCTTTTCTCTTAACCCACTCTTCTTTTGGCACGTGGACTTCGTATTGATCAGTTCAAGGCCCACATATTAGAGTAGTCCGAGGGCCTCAGACTGGCCTCAGTCCCTGCTTTTCAACCTCGACACGGTCTGGGATAGTCCGAGTACCTTCAGACTGCATCAATCTGTGGGGTGCCAACAGTGAAAGAGGTACACCGTACACGCACCCATAAATGCGGTATAAGCTTCCGTCCTAAGTCAAGGGTTCGAGACAGAACAATTCAAAAAAGAAAAAAATCGGTCCTGAAATCTCACCACAAACCGACGGGTGGTTTTGATTTCTGTCACTGAAAATAAGCTTAAAAACTGAAGTAAAAGAAAATGGAGAATGGAGACGATTGGATAGCCCTAGACAAACTCTACCATGTCCTCTTCTGCTTTTTCATCTCCGTGGTAATCTCATCCCTCGCCATGAGAACTCGTTATCCTTTCCTCTCCAGATGGAGCATCTCCATCGGATCTCTCGTTTCCATGGCTGCCGGTGCTGCCAAAGAAGCTGGTGACGAGATCGGCCTATGGAAATCCGCCGGAGCTTCTACTAAAGATGCTATCGCCGATCTCTTCGGTATCTTACTCGCTTACTTATGTCTTTCCTTTTACAGATCCTTCTCTTCTCCTCCTACTTCAGTTGTTAAGAAAGAAGATGAAGAACTAGAGCTCATTAGAAGAATTTCAGTGGTTTAATTAATCATCATCATCATCTTCTTCTTCAAACACCCAATTTCCTGTTAAAGCTAGATTTCCATGGTGATTTGGTAATTTCAAGCTCTATTGCAGTTTTCTTTCTCTTCGTATGCTCAATTTAGAGAAAATGGTTGTTTAGGTCAAAAGATTATATTTAATGACTAAAAAGACAGGTATTTTTTTTCTATTGACCAAAAATTACCAAAATATTATGGCTAATGATACGTAAGGTTTAAAACAATTTGGGTAATTAGGAATCAGGTCAATTTATATTATTTTTTTCCCCAGAATGCCCTTATCTTTAAAAATTCAATTTCTCTCTCTATGAAACCTGAAAATAGGGTTACGTCAGAGAGAGGGAAAACGGAGATCAGACGCTAGAGAGAGAAAGTTAGACATGGCGTTCATGAGAGAAGATCAACTGGTGGCGAAGTTAGAGATGTCGTTCATGAGAAGAGAACTATAATAACCTAATTACGATTTCTAGGGTTTCTTCTTCGTCGGGATCTTCGATCGATTTATAAATGTAAGTTCGTTTTATATTTATTTTTCGATCTTCATGTTCTTAATCTCATTATGTATCTCAGCTTATTCAAACTTGAAATGATTAATTGTTTGATTGATTGGATGAGGATAGAAGTAATGAATTGAGATAATTTTTTAATCATTCTAATGTTTACACTAAAGATTATTATTCTGTTTGAAGGGATTTGATTTCTGATTAGGGTTTTTCTTGTGGTCATTATATGTTTAGTGGCAGGATTCTGGAGAAGTGTGGTTGAGGTCATAAAGGAGAAAACTTTGAGATTGGTAGGGTAAGTTTGAAATTGTTGTTGCTAGGGAGGGGTCTGGTCTAGATTTTTGGTGTTAGGGTTTGTAAATTATTCATGTTTTGTGAAACTTATTTTAAGCCATATGATTTATTTAGGATATGTTGTCAGATCATTACTCAACATCACTATCCTGAAGTCTTGAGCTTGCATCCTAGTACTTGTTTTTACTGATATGATCAGACTTGTATTTGTCTTTGTTGTGCAACCCCGAGATGCTAAATCTGTGACTTTTACAAGAGTTGTTTCATGTTCTCGCCGTTCTTTTCTCCGAGGGTTTTCTTCTTAAATTTGAAATATACATAATACATGTATTAAGTGATGTTCATTATTAATATCCCTCTGAATATTATTTGATGCAGAATCCATGGCCTCAAGTCCGGAAAGATGTTGAAAGAATTTCGTGGCCACACATCCTATGTGAATGATGCTATCTTTAAAAGTGATGGAGCTCGTGTTATTACAGCTTCTAGTGATTGCATAGTCAAGGTTACTTTTCTTCGACATCAGTTTTAAACACGCCATAACAATTTACATTTCTTATAATATACCACTTGGTGCGTACTGCAGGTCTCGGATACAAAGACTACAAATTTCTCCAATCTTTCAAACCGCCTCCTCCTTTGAGGGTACTTTTCATGTCAAAGAAATTGTGTATTTTATGAGATTGAAATGCTTTAGTTTATCAGTTTGGTATATTTTGATTAACTTAGTAACCATGGATCTAATTTTTACATTGATTTGTCCACTAGGAGGGTGTTGCATTTGTAAACTCTATCAATCTTTTCCCCAAAAATACAGATCAAGTCTTAGTTTGCAACAAGACATCATTGATATACCTCATGACACGTCAAGGACAGATACTCTTTCTCTAGACGAAGAAAATATATGGATTTTGAGTCATTGGATTTTTATTGCCACTTTGGGGTTCATTCTAAATATTTACGAAGTTGAGTTCTTCTTATATGTCAAAGAATAAAGATCAGAATCCTGCATACAAGTCAATATGTTAATTGTAATACTCTGGCTTTCTATGCAGGTTGTGAAGAGTTTCTCTTCGCGTAAGAGAGAAGGTGGAGACTTTGTTGTAGCTTATGTATCACCGAGAGGGGATTGGATTTATTGTGTTGGAGAATACAGGTCGGTTTATTGACTATTACATAAAAAAACCCGGTTATCTCTACCACAAACCTAATGTAGTTTGACGTTTTACTAACAAGATGTCTTATTTATAATTTCCAGGAATATGTATTGTTTTAGTTACCAATCTGGGAAGCTTGAACATCTTATGAAGGTGGGTACAAGATCTTATAATGACAGAATTGTTACAAGGACTTGTCGATAAATCTTACGAGTTTAAGTTCTTATCACATAATTCTTGCTTTCTAAATTTTGATGCTCATACACGTACGTAATAACAGGTTCATGAAACGGACGCGATCAGTGTGACTCATCGCCCTCACAGGAATGTAGTTGCTACTTACGGCGGAGACTCCACAATGAAGACATGGAAGCTATTGTATTTCATTCAGATATGTAGTTTATAATGAAAGCAAAAAACAGAAATTGTATTTTATTTGCAGGGTAGTAACAATTTTGTATTGTTTCTCTATTTGGTAATATATATGGAAGATGAACTTTTGGAGAATTGAGAATGAACTTGAAAATTAAGTAATTTAAAAGAAGAAATTCTCAAATGATATTATGTTGTAACTAGTATTACATTATTTTTCATGTTTGCAATCTATATTGTGCAAACACAGTT
>BEHA01044789.1:0-10198 GCA_002897215.1 Eschscholzia californica subsp. californica | reverse complement strand
TTCTTTCCCTTGTCCGCTACCATCTTCGGTTCTCACCACTAGCTTGGCTCAAAAACCCTAGCTTTTTATGGGGTTTATGAAACCCTAATTGCCGGAAGAGAGAAAGCGACTGTGTGAGCCAGATGAGCTAGCTTGCTAGTGATGTTTAATATATAGGGTGGACGGTTTGGTTTAAAACTGGCGGAATAATTTGACAAATACTTCTACTTTTTTTTTTGATGAGAGACAAATACTTCTACTTACATACTCCATATCATAGAATAAAGAATTATACAAATGACCTATCTCATTTAAGAATTAACACAGTTAATAAGATGAGATAGATATTTAAGAGTACCTGAATCAACGTAGTATAATTATAGTTGTCTCAAAGGAATAACAGAGACATTTTCGACACATTTAAAATGTATCCAATGAATAACACATTTTGAGATATTTCAAATGTCCTCAACAGTAACACAAAATTGATAAACACGCAAATGTCTAGCAATGGATGTAAACCTTTATTATCTTTGTAGATGTCTTTCTTTTCTCTCTCCGTAATCTCTCATATCTCTTCAACCCTTCATCGATATGTTATTGTTGTTGACATTCTGTCGATGGACCGTCTTTTCTCATACTTTCCTCCTTCCTCTCTCATATCCATCTTATTTATATCTTACCAATGACATATATATATATATATATATATATATATATATATGTATAACCTTTAAAATTAATAAATCATAATAATTTCACAACAAATCGTAATATCTGAAGCCAAAATTCTTAGATCTGAAATCTTTTAGTGTAGCTTAGCTTAAAGTTGACGTTCTCAAATAAAAACAATCTCAAATAAGGCCTCCTAATCACTTTGATTATTTCTATGAACTATAAATCGTATACCTCTAAAGAAGGTAATACAAAAGATGAACTAAAAATGAAAATTCAGAGAATTAAGTGAACATACAAAATAAAGAGGAATGCATGAGGGATCGAAATTTGGATATCATGTCACTGGGAGGGATATGAGAGGAAGATAAGACTATTTTCGCATTTTTTTAGTGTATGTTCGTTAAGCGGGGAAATAGGCTATGAAAGTTGTTATTCACGAAAAAAATCAATAGTCCACTGTTTTGTTCGACCATAAAAGTGAGAAGAATGATTTTCCTTTGGAAAAGACAGTGAGAAAAAATTATGATTTGTTAAAATAAAATCGAAGAGGCAAAGAGAAAAGATTGAAACACAATTGATCTTATCTATATAATAAAGGAAAAGGGTAACCTTTTCTAAAAATATACATTCATCTTCAATAGCAAAGATTACCTCCCAAACTTATCTCCAAGGGTTGAGATTGTTTCTCTCAAACTTATCTCCCGGAGTTATGATTATATTTCTCACACTTTTCTTCAATAGTTAAAATAACACCTCCCAAATTTACCTCAAAGAATTGAGATTGTAGAATTCCCTGTGTTCATCGAACAGTTATACACACATATTATCAGGTAAATGGAGGACATTATTAAGCGGATTATGTCCGACAAATACTAATCGATCGGATTCGAGCGGGATACGAGTAGTGCTTCAAAATTGAAATGCGTCAATTTATTCCATCGAGTAAGTCGAGTTGAAACCACTTTCACGAGTCCATTGCAGATTTTGGATTATGATCTAAACTTCTTTTATCTCTTTTGATTTCTCTCAATCTATTAAACTCTCTCTACTCTCTCTTTCTCTCTCTGACATCTTTATTTTTTTTCTCAATCCTAGAAACCTTAGTCACCGTCACCGTCATCAACAACTATCTACCAATAGATAGAGAGTGAAGACAAAGATAACGGCCTATGCATATTTAACTCTTCTTTAACAATCTAATACCACATAAAGTGAAGATAGACCGACAGACAAGTTACAACCCCAACTTTTGTTCAATATGTAGTGCAAATAATGATTTCTTCTTGTTGTTCTGAAATTAGGATTTTTAAAATTTAAAGATTTTTTTAATTCAAATTTTTGAAAATGAGAAATCTGAAATCAGAATTTCTAAAATTTAGAGATTTTAAATTAGGGTTTCTAGAAACGAAAGAGATCTAAAATTGGAAATTTCAGAAATTAAAGTGTCTAACATTAACACTTAATCACTAACATTTAAATTTCACACAACAACTCTAAAAACGCCAGCACTTAATGGGAACAAGAATATAGAAAGGGAATCCAAACGGCAGTTTAGTTCTTGCTATCCAATTTGAGGAAACAGAGTTCAATATAATGAAGGAATCCTAGCGAGATAAAATTAGAAACTTCCCAAAGACAGAGAACCAAATTAGAAACAGGAGAAATCTTATATAAATTGGCAGGCATTATTCTACAGTACTATTCATCTGAAAACTCTTTTTAAGTCTTTCAAATACAACCAGGAAACCTAAAGAAGAAGAAGAACTTCATTGGGGTTTTTCTGTTCAAATAAATAATTTCAAGTTCTGGGTTTTGATCAATCTATCAGGTATTAGCCATTCTAAGTTTTTTTTTTTTTTTTATTGGAAGAATGGGTAGGATTTCGCCCAGATATCAGAACACTATGATTTCGTCTGAGGCAAAATTGGGGAGGATTTCGTCAAGAGACTCTGATGAAATAGACTTCAATGGAGAGAATGAAGAAGAGATGAAGATCAAGGATGAAACAGAGACGAACGATGTCAATCTTCGAAGAACAATTTATCTCACAATCATGTCAAGTGCTACCTTTCAAGAGGCTGGTCACAAGCTCCTTAAAATTATTAAGCATCAACATGGTCAAGAGATGGAATTATGTATAATGCTTGTAGAGTGTTGCAGTCAAGATAGAACTTATCGTAAATACTATGGTCTTTTGGGGGAGCGATTTTGTATGATTAGCAAAATCTATCAAGAAAATTTCGACAGGTGTTTCGTTCAACAATACTCGATGATCCATAGGCTTGAAACTATTAAATTGCGTAATGTGGCGAAGTTCTTTGCTTATCTACTTGGCACAGATGCCCTTTCTTGGCATGCTCTCGCTTATATACGACTTACAGAGGAGGATACTACATCATCTTCTCGCATCTTTATAAAAATTCTATTCCAAGAATTGTCCGAGCAGCTTGGAATGCGTTTGCTGAACGAGCGACTTTCGGACCCCACAATGCAGGAGTCATTCGAGTCCATCTTCCCCAAGGATAATCCAAGAAACACAAGATTCGCTATTAATTTCTTTACATCAATCGGTCTTGGTGGTTTAACAGAAAACTTGCGTGAGTACTTGAAGAATATGCCTCGATTCATTATGCAAAAACAGAAACTAGTATCTGAATCTAATGACGATGGGTCTTCGAGTTCAAGTTCTGATAGTTCCAGTTATGAATCAGGATTTGAATCTCAGTCAAGTTTTGAAAGCGAAAAGGACCGAAGGAGGAGACACAAGAGAAGGAGAGATTAAGATGATAAACTACAACACTAATATTTCATAATTTTGATGATAATCTAATCAAAATTGGTTACCTAGTTTTACCTATATCATAATAACTCTGTATGATGATGTCCTTTATTCTTCTTTATATTTTTGTATATTGGTGAATAATTCACTTTTTTGTTATTTGGAATGTGCTCTTTCTTATGTTTTTCAATTTTCATGGCTTTTGTCTTCCTCATCTATGTCTTCAAGTAAAAGACCCTCAAAGTCAAAAACCAACTCTGAAGATACTTTACCACCTCCTTTCTTGAAAGTAGAAAGACCTTTAATATATAATATCAGTCAGTCCACAACATACACTACTAGTCATATATTTTCTCCTTATAAGCAGACAACATAACCCAAACGTCTGGCTTATCGGGCCGGGTCTCGGATTTGAGGCCTTATCCGAGTCCCGCCCACTAACAATCTCGTTACATTGGGCCGGGTATGCCCAGCTCAGGCTCCATTCGGTCTTCGGGGTACCAACGGTTCGGGTGCATTGCGCCGGGTCTCGGGTTCCCGGACCATTTTCCCCAGCCCTAGAACTACATTCTTGTCATCATCACAAACTCAATACCTGCTGTATTTAGGCCCTTTCAGGTCTGAAATATGACTCAGTTTTATATATCAAATCTCTCATTCAGAGAACGTTTTATGAATCAAGAATTTCATCACCACTGAAGAGGAAAGAAACACAAAGTACAAACAAGAGTTAATATCAGTCAGTCCACAACATACACTACTAGTCATACATTTTCTCCTTATAAGCAGGCAACATAACCCGAACTAGTATAAATATAAATTAAAACAAGCTTATCTTACTTTATAAGGACGGAACAAAGTTTTATCCATCCCTTGCATTGTGCTAGAAGAGGACTTGGTCATTGTTAATCGGTAGAAGGCTCTCCGAGAAAGAAGTAACATAACTTTCCGTGCATAAATGTGGAACTGATGAGGGGATCCCACTTACTTCAAACTCTCTCCAACTACCCTTCTTCCAATTATATGAATAAAATGACACACACTTCTTCCCCACTTCTTTATCACAATCGGGTTCCTCAGATAATGTGATGATTATCTCGTCATCTGATCCTACGAACTTACAAAATCTAAAGCCATACTCCTTCCCCAAACTAAAAGGCAATGTGATAGTACTTGCATCACTCCATGTTCCATTGTTAATACTTGAGAAACTACCACCACTACTATAGATCCCATCTTTTAGCTTGTAATCATCCTCTTCATAAATATACATCTTGAACAGACGATTGCTCATTTGAACTAACATAGCTAAACGCCCACACACTTCTAATAAATTAACACGCTCACCATGTAGATAATATGATGGACTATTGAGGTTGTTGCTTCCTCCTTGGAAACAACATGGAGGTTGATCAAGGATGAAATCAGGGACGATGATATTTCTAAACTTCTCTCTTCCTACATCAAATGCCACTACGACTATAGGACGATCTTCACTATTCCAAAATCCAAAATGAAGGTCAGAACTGCTCCAGTAAATAACACCATTCACATAAACAGAATCCTTCCCTAGGCAATAAGGGACCTCTTCAATCCTCCTCCATCTAGTATCACCATGAATACCTTGACGCCCTATAGTCAATACCTCGCAAATCAACTGTTTTCGTTTAAGATCTGAAGAGGTAACTTTCCACACACAAACCAATTTGTGTTCATTAGTGGAAGGATCAAAACCAAATTGGTAATTGGGCTTGGCATCGCGATATTGCATCCTCCTGCAACGTATGCCATCAATTTCTTTTTCTCCGGATAACAATGATGACTCAAACGATGGTGATAATTCTCTGGTACTAATATTGCATATACGAACAACATACTCGAAACTAGACTCAATGAGACATATTAAACCGTTTACAGGGTTTGAAACACAATCATAATTGGTCGAATCCACCTCCCTTACTGTGTCAACCATTACTACACTTGTAGCACTAGTGTCTCCTCCTCCTCCTCCTCCTTTGTGGTCATCTCCAAACAACAACATTAGGTCAGCTGTAATGTAGATTTCATTGTATGGCCAAGTGTCCCTACATAAATTGTCATCGTGATCATCATCATACACTTGCTCGGCTATCTCTGGCAGGCAAGGTACAGGATTGACGATAAATAGACGGCGAAGACTTGTCTTAGAACGGTTAAGAAAGTGTGAATCAATGAAGTTTTGATCTTTTTCAATTAAAGAACACCATCTCTTTGAAACCGTCTTAAAACGAAAAAGGGTTTTCACCGGGAGTCTTGTTAGTATTTCAAATATCAACCAATCATCATTAACTGGAGGAGGACTAATACTACTACTATTAATAGTGTTGGGTCTATCAGGGGGTTGTGTGATTGATCTGGGTATCTGACTTCCTGCTGCATTCACAAAGACTCCCGGTGGTGGTGGTGGTGGTGGCAAACGAGGGCCAACTTCAATTCCTTTCCTTCTCGAAAGCATTCTCTAAACCCTTAATTGAGATCGATGGAATCTGAAAGCATACTACTTACCCTAGTTAGAGGAGGAAGAACAATAGGTACGTCGAGAGACTGTGAACGATGATCCAACAACAACAACTTCAAGAGATCAGAGAGATAGAGCCCTTCTGGTTTGCTTTATCGAATGTAAGAGGAAGGGGATGGAGAGTATCTTTTTTCCCTAATCCAAACGGTTCTGATTGATTTAGACCAAAACACATCCAACCAACTCAATTTTATATTTGGAATTCATTCCTTTTTGCCCCCCTCTTTTTTTTGAGGAGTTGGGCAAAACACCCAAAATCACCCCGAGAATAAGGGCCCAGTCCGCGTCAGAGAAACAATGTAGGGCAGGTCCATGTGTTAGGTTTCAAAAACAAAAGAAGAAAACGACCTTGATTCTTTAAGAATTTACATAACTGCCATTCAAAGACGCCCGCAAAGATTTCGAACAAATTTTGGAAATTCCACTCAATTTTGAAAGACCAAATAAAGCAACTGTCACGTCTCCATTAATTACTATCCAAGCAACTCAGTTTTGGAAAACCATTTTCCCTTCTCAATGAAGATGGTCACTATTCTAGCTTTCCATCTAGAAATCACTTACAAATCAGATCCTCTCATTCACCTTCCTCATTTCTCCTCCAAAGAATCACATTAAACAGTAAGTTTTTCGTACCCTCTCACCAGTATCACACAAAAATACCCTAAGGGGGGGTAGTGGAGCGGGACTTTACCACATTGTTCTTACAAAAGATGTTTGTGTAATTTACTATAAATTATGGTAATTTACGATAAAGTATGTACTGTAAATTCTGTTATGAGTAACCGTACGAAAGAACAAATATTTCATAAATCGGTACGCATTGAAAACCAGATCTGAAGAAAAAAATGAGAATATCATGAAGCTTAAACCACAAATCTAAAGATATCTGATATGATGATTGATTGCAATAATGACAAACTCGAGTTGAAGGATTAAACATCAAGATCAAAAACATAAATGAAATTTGGGAGATTTTATAGGGCCCCCTCATTTTTGTTAAAAGGCCTCCCCTCAGTTATAATTTAGCAAGTAAAATGGTTCATGGGGAGGCCTTTTAACAAAATTGGGGAGGCCTTATAAAATTTCCCATGAAATTTTAAGAGAGAGAAAGAAAATAAACATCAAACATTCGATTGTTTCTATGAATTAGTACAAAAAAATCTTTGAAACTTATACTCAAAATCATATATAATCAACTTTAGAAAGAGAATCTGTTATAATAAACTGAAACATAATATAAAATCGTCTAAAACAGAAAGTATTTTACCTCATTAACGATGAAGAAGATGATTTCAGCAGCTCTAATGAAGATGAAACAATGGAGGTTTTTATTGCTGCTGTAATGAAGATGAAACAATGAAGGTTTGTACTGCTGTTGGTGAGTTTAATGGATGTTTTTTGGAGCTTTCGTTTTTAGAGAGAGAGAGAAAGTTTCCTGATTTCAGTTACGGAATATATTGAATATGGAATTTACTTTGAATTTAAACGTGATTGGAGAGAGAAGGTGGAGATAAAAATAGTAAAAGATATTTTGGATTTTAGAAAGTAAATAAGATGTTATATATAAAGAAGGTTAAGGAAAAATGAGTGAAAAACCCAAAAATCTAGACCCTAATAAGAAAAAAACCCACTCAAAAATAATAATGTCAAAAAAACCCATATTTTGAACATTTTTCAAAATGTTCACAATATATGTAATTATGTTGTTAACAAGACAACATATTTTTTTTCATAATTCCATTTTTACCCTTATATGTTGACAACATATATCATTGTGTTGTTATAAAATGTTGACAATATCTATAATAATGTCCCGACTTATTATAAAATGTTGGCGTCATATATAATGTTCTTAACAACATATATAATGTATTAGTCAAAATATTATTTGTTCGTTAACGGATTTGTTAAATACAAAGGATAATATGCATAACATTTTAATTTTTGTAAAGGACAAATAAATAAATGCTTTAGTCTTTATATTTATGTCGAAGGCAAAACAAAAAATGCCGAAACCATTTATTTTTTCACAAGACAAATCGAAAAATGTTGTAGCCAAAATGTTTGTGTTAGTTTGTCTATGTAAAATGCAAAAGAAAAAAATGCAAAATATTTTGGCAAAACAATGTCTAAGCAAGAACGAATTTTTTCAAAAATTTACAAACTGTTGAGACAAACTAAGATTTGTTCAGAAATTTACAAAATTGTCGAGAGCAAACCAAAGATTGTTCAGAAATGTTCAAATTTGTTTTTTGACGTTGATTTGGACGGAAAATTTCATTTTGGAGGGTAAAATTGTATTTTTACCTACTGGGTTTTTTCCTCATTATTATTTAGTATTGGGCCTGATTCTCTTTAACTTCCCCATTTTGGGCCTTATAATTACCGGCCCGAGTATAGGTATTATAAATTAATACGTAATCTAGGGATTTATGTTCAGAATCAAATGGACTAGATATCCATTTATATTATTTTTTTGGTTTTGAAACCCTTCATAGGATTAGAGAGGACTATATCTGCTATTAGGACCCGTTTATTGGACTGTAAGCCCAAAGTTTCAATAAAATATGACTAGTGTTGTTTTGTTTTTGTTTTTGTTTTTTTTTTTTTGTTGAAGGATATATGACTAGTGTTTTTTTTTTTGTTGAAACGATATATGACTAGTGTTGTTAACTAAAAAAAAAAGTTGATGGTAGAAATATAATTTCCACTTATAAAAAGTGGGCACCTGCATAATATGTGAAAATCTAGGGGGTGTTCTCAAATTGATTTCTAAGTTAAGGTACTCAAGTTTTTACTAGCAGTCATCTTCTCCACCGTTTTCCCCTAAATTTCACTGAACAGTTTTAGGGTTCCAGAAAAATTCAGGAAGCTAGGGTTTCGTTCAGTTGGTTAACATGGTTGAAGAAACGAGACAAAATAAGAAGTTGAGACTTACAAATAGTGAAGAAGAAGATCCGGACCAGATTAATGGGGACCCATCGCTCGAGAATTTGCAGAAAATTCAAGAAAAACTAGAAAAGGTCTGTCTGTTTTTTTTTTTTCAATCATTCATTCTTTTGAGTCGTTTATGTTCTATTCGATCATTGTTTCAGTAAAAAGTGCATTTTGAATGTATTTCTTCTTCTTAATTAGATGTTTTCATGGACAGAAATGTGATAAAAAAACTTGATCTTTTATGAATTGTTTTACTTGTGGGTTGACTTACAGGTAGAGAAGGAAGGAATAGATAAAATGTTGGCGCTGGAACTTATTTATAAAGAGAAATGGAGGTCTATTTGTGATGGAAGGAACAAGATCATCAAATCAATTCCTGATTTCTGGTTAACTACTGTTAGTGTTCCTCCTTAGCTTTCTATTTGATCTGCTATTCAATATTATACACATTTTTAGGTTATGTTTGTTTTCTCATTATCCGAATCAAACTCGTGTGAAATTGAATCGTCTGAACAAAATGAACTTAAAACCCGAATTAACGAGACAGACAATAAAGACAATTATGTTTCGAGATAATTCAGACCTAGAGCCAGATTTAGGATTTGATATTGAGTAGAAGCAAACATTACCTTTAGTGATAAATGAAAACTTTCCAATTGACTAAAGATAATGCTACTGCTTGCAGTTTTTGAATCATCCTGTACTTGGCGATCTATTGAACGAGGATGACAAGAAGGTTTGGCCTTTTAAACCCCCAATAGTGATTTGGAATGTAATATCCCCAGGAACTAGTAATGGGTTTACTTGTTTTTTTTTTTGCCTGAAAATGTTATTGGGATTGATAAGTTAGTAGTTAATGGGTCTGAAAGGAATTTGCTGAGAATGAAAGAAAAGTGTCTAGATTACCGGAGCCATTATCGCTGTATGCTAAGTAAATGGGTTCCTAAATTTATGCAGATTTTCAAGTATCTAAGTTATCTGGATATCGTAGAGTCTAAAGATGTGAAATCTGAATACTCAATTATATTCGTGAGTAATTCTTCTCACTCACTCATACTTTTGTCATTTTCAGTGTAAAACCTTATTCTCCCCATCCGCTCTTTGTTTTAAGCTGCTCCTGTATAGAAGATTAAATCTGATTTCATCTAATGTGATGTTCAACATATGCAGGGCTTTAAAATGAATCCTTACTTTAAAGATTTAAAGCTCATTTATACATTCTTGTCCTCTGGTGGCGAAACAACTCAAATAACTGGTACGAAGATCAA
>BEHA01044780.1:0-10477 GCA_002897215.1 Eschscholzia californica subsp. californica | reverse complement strand
AAATCTCAATGCTTATCTTGCGATTTTGAATTCATTTACTTTTTAGAATTGTAAAGTGGGAGTTTTCGAAAGTTGTCTTTAGCGACTAAACATTTTAAATTTCGAAAAGAAGTTTCTTTATCTGTTCATTAGTGACCGGTGTCCGCCCGACCGATACCCGGTTTGCCCGACTATCAAAACGGTCACGGACGGGCACTTTGTTGGAGAAAAATCCGAAATGTCCGCCCATTTTGTCCGCATGTCCGAGTGGACACTTAGGTTTCGTGTCCGTTCCGCCCGGACCGGTTGAGTTAGTGTCCGTTTCCCGCCCGTGCGGACCGATTCCCACCCCTACTCCCATGTGTCTCGGGTGGCATCTGGCTCTGGAAAACATCATTTGGACCCGGGGTGTCGACAAACTCGCATCCTAGGGTGTTCTCGCTTCGTCGCTGTTCCAGGATTCCCTCACACCGTCCTTGTTAATATTATACACACTCGATAAAATTGACAAAAATCACATGATATGAAATAAAAACAGTAATTAAGTTTAATTAAAACTTTACGACAAAATTTGTTGTGTTCTCGTTAACCCAAGTTTCATCCTTTCTTAATCTAGTCTTCTTGAAAACTTGAAATCGACTAGCATCAGTGTCATATTTCTTTTTAAGCTGCAATATACAAAGTAAACGAAAATTATCATTTTAGTACAAAAGTAATTGAATAGACATAAAAAAACGTAAATGAAACTGAAAATGTTACATTATCGTATTGTTGAGCCATAGATACACGCCCTCCACAGTACGGGTATATGGTTTTAGCCTTATTCTTCTTGTTGGTCTTTGTTACCTTTTATATTTCGAAAAAAACATATTTCGTTAGTAAATAAAAGTGTAACTCAATATAGATATGGATCGAGAAAGAATATTACCTGTACTGTAGCCTTGCTCCAATAGTCGACTGACCTCCAAACCATTGAGTAGCAGTGACACTTGGAGGGACACATGATTATCACTATTCTATATTTGGAAAGTAAGGTGTAAAATATTTGCGCTTCACTTTTGCTTTCCAGGTTCTCCGTCTCTCACTAAGTTGCTTCTTAATCCATTTCATGACAACTTCATGTTCGGGGAAATCAAAGTACACCTTCATTAAAAAAAAGTTTATAAAATAATTATATAAGAAGTAATAAATAAGAAAAAATACTATTCATAAAAAATTGAATGAAATATTTACCCGTAAGTCGTTAATTGTTGCATCGATAGAAGCAGACTCTATTTCCCCCCAATCTGGTACAGTCAACGGAAAACGAACAGTATCTCTCGCAAATGATGATTTATAACTCACTAAGTTGCGACATTCACCCCTATAGGTATAAAATTATTATTATTCCATTCGACTGTGTACCTTTCGCCTTGATTAAGTATTTTAAAAAACTTAATTTATCTTCTCATCTCCCCTTTTTAGAATGTCGGCTCGTGGTTCCTCTGTCAAACATCTGCAAAATTTGAAGGAAACAAAACATAAACCCACATATTCAGCTCAATAGATCGAAAGTTATGGTCTAAAACCATAAACTAATACATATTCAATCTAATTGAAAGCAAAATTTAAAGGAAACATAACAAGAAATAAAGAATAAATTTATTGATTGATGCATCAAAAATGTGTACAGGATCTAATGAAATTCTTCACAAAAGACAATTCTTAAAAACCCTAAATAAAAACTCCTCATCTTCTCCTTCTTCGTTCTCGCATTTCCCAACAAGCCTTTGGATCTTTTAACTATTTCCATCACATGTTACACCATCCACATCTGTAATAACATATTCAATTTCAACATTACTAACATTGTGACTTGCAGGGGTTAAGCTCGAAATATAATGAAGTGATACCCATGTCGTAAATATCTCTAGGTCTTTTGTTCATAACAACATGCCAATCAGATTTAGTTGGGTCTTGAACATAAAAAACTTGTCTCGCTTGAGATGCCAACATATAACGCTCATCTCTTTGAGTTGGCATAATATGAGTAAAATTAACAAGTGTAAAACCTAAGTCATCAATCTTTAAGCCTCTTCCTCTCTTTGATCCCTTGAGAACATCAACCCATTCACACTTGAACATTACAAATTCACAACATGGTCCATATGTAACCTCGAGTATATCGGTGACACGTCCATAATATGTCAATACTGCATCAGCAGGATTTGAATCTCTTGCACTTGAGCAAAAAGCTTGATTTGCATCGACCGCAACACCACTATTTTGCGTTTTAGCGCCCATCTCTCTTGCTACAGTCTTGAAATTGTATCCATTAATTGTATAACCACTCAACTTTACAGCACGTGGGAGTATACCATTGACAAAGTTTTCAAGTCTTTCGGGATACGGTTGGTTATATTGTTTACGTTCTTCTAAATGCTTCTTAAACCAAGTACCCTACTCTTCTATGTGTTTTCTTTGAATTGAAAGAGGATCCATTTTACGATAATGAAGCTTCAACTCCCTTTTGTGATCGCTGTGAAGAAATCGAATAGTTCATCATCTCTAGCACTATACTTAGAAAGACTATCATAAATGAAGTCATGTATATAAAATTAAAATCATACTTACTCGACATAAGAAGAGGTATCACTGTCGTTTGAGAGTATATAATGATGTATCTTATTACGTTCAGCAACATCCAGGACTACAATAGTCCGAATAACTCCAATCGGATCGTTGTCTGTATAACGAGGCGGTACGTTAGAGCGTGTTTCAACGTCATTCATATATCTCGTCATAAAAGTGACGGACTCATCACCAATATATCCCTCGGCAATAGAACCCTCTGGTTGCACTTTATTACGAACGTATTTCTTTAAAGTTTTCAAAAACCTAATCGCGCAAGTATCTCATTAGACAAGTAAACGTACGTGTAACTATAAAATAAATGACTGTATTAAGAAGATAAAATACCTTTCAATGGGATACATCCATTGACATTGAACTGGTCCGCCTACTTTTGCCTCTGATGCTAGATGGATGGCTAAGTGAACCATTATGTCAAAGAAACTAGGTGGAAATATCCTTTCTAAGTTGCACATAATAAGTGGAATGTTATCTTCCAATTGCTTGTAATCTTCAACACTACCTACCTTTGAACACAACTCACGAAAGAGTGTTAAACTCTATTAATATAGAGCACACATTTTTTGGCAAAATCTTTCGAAATACCAAAGGCAACAATTGTTGCATGATGACATGAGAATCGTGAGTCTTCAAGCCTACTATCTTTCGTTGTTTGAGATCAATACGACTAGAAATATTGGATGAATAACTGTCCGGACTCTTGAGATTCTTCAAAACATTGAGAAACAACTCTTTACGTTCTTTGTCCGTAGAATAACATGTGGCTGGAAGGACGCATGTACGAGATCCCTCCTCTTGCTGTGGCCAAAGTTCTTCTCTAATACCCATATCTTTCAGATCCAGTCTTGCCTTTTTATTATCTTTCAGTTTTCCCTCAAAATCGATAATGGTACCGAGAATACTGTCGCAGATATTCTTTTCAATATGTATAACATCAAATTGTGTTTAAGCAAATTATATTTCCAATACGGCAATTCATAAAAAAATGCTCAGTTTTTTCCTGTTACCAGGTATTTTTATGGGCTCACCATCTCTTCCTCTTTTTTTTAGGAGGACGTGAAGTCTTCTCCAGTTCCTTACCAAATTCATGTGGTATTCTTTCAGCTTTTACAAGATATCTGGGCCCAAAGGAGGATTCAGAGCTAATCTGTCTTCAGTTTTTCCATTAAACTCTCTCTTATTTTTACAGAATCTATGTGTTACAGGTAATAAACGCTTGTGCCCCATATAGATCTCCTTCTTCCAATTACGTAACCTAAGATGATCTGTCTCCTCGTCACATGTTACGCAACCTAATGGTCCATAATAAACTTGCATGCATTCTGAATGTTTCTTTTCTAGACGCATCGTACGTGTCTATCCCTTCTTCCCACAATTCTTTCAATTCATCAACCAAAGGCCTCAAGTACACGTCAATAATATTTCCAGGACTTTTAGGTCCAGGAATAAGCATAGACAGTATCATGTAAGGTTGTTGCATGCACAACCACGGTGGTAAATTATAAGGAATAAGTATCACTGGCCACGTGTTGTGTGAACTATTCATTATTCCGAAGGGATTAAAACCATCACTTGCCAAACCAAATCTTACATTTCTCGAGTCTGCAACGAATGTAGAATATCTGACATCAAAATCTTTCCAAGCTTTAAAATCTGTTGAATGTCTTAATATCCCATCTTCGCTACGTTTCTCATCATGCCATCTCATTTCTGTTGCAGTTTCCGATACCATGTACAACCATTGTAATCTCTCCTTCAAAGGAAAGTAACGAAGAATCTTTGCAGGTGTTTTTTATTCTTATACCTAGACTCGCCACACCTAGGACATTGTTATAGCTCCGAATTTTCTTTGTAATATACAATGCAGTCGTTCGGGCATGCGTGAATTTTGATGTAGTCTAATCCCAAATCTGAGATGATTTTCTTGCACTGAGTAAGATTCTTGGGAAGATTACAACCGTCATGAAGAGTTTCACGAAGTAAGTTAAGCATTGATTCACAAGGTGCGTTACTCCAACCACCTATTATTTTGATACTCCAGAATTTTATGACAAAAGACACCACACTCATCTTATCGCAACCCGAGTATAAAGGGTTCTTCAACTGTTGTAGCAACTTTTCAAGGTCTTTGTTTTCAACCTCATTTATCCCCCCTCTACATCTACTCCAGAGTCGTCATGAACCCCATAAACGTCTCGCACCAACCTTTCAAGGTCGTCGGTAAAGACTTCTTCATTTGCCACCTCTACTGGTGCAGGCACAGGATTTAGTATTGTCGGTCTAGCTTCTCCATACAAAAACCAGGTTCCGCAGTGTTTCGCCATCCCGTAGTAATGCAAATGCTCCATAACATTTTGTCTAACTCCGTACATAGAGTTATTACAATTACCACACGGATACTTTATTTGATCACCTCTCAAAATAGGTCCGTGGGCATATGTAAAATCCAAACAAGCCTCTACACCATCCACAAACTTCTTTGAACGTCGATCATCGTAGATTTGCCAAGATTTGTCCATGAATTCAAACCATCATCCGCAAAATCCAGAATATTAAAATGCTTCCAGGTGTATATGGACATCAAACCAATAACTTTAATGATTTCCCAAATCAAATATCAATCACAGCTAAAGATACAACATGATTCTATATACATTTTGAAGTTTAAAAAGAACAGAATCAATAAGTCTCTTACTTACCAGAAGAACATATTGTTAGACAAGTAAGCAAGAAGAAGAATAAATGGAACTTAACAAGTCCCATATTAGCCATTGAAGTAAGTGTTTCAGCAACAAATATCCTAACTGCTATATGCTAATATCCTAACTGTTATATGCTAATATTAAGGGAAGGATCAAATCAAAAACCGTAATATCCTAACTGTTATATGCTAATAATCGGGTCAAGGCTTATTCAATATCAATCTGAATTATATCACAAAAAAAAAAAATACTTATAGCAGTGTAACTATTACTAATTATTCAAAAAAAAACTATTGCTTCTACACTTAATTCCTGGTGCATTGGTATTTTGGCAATCGGTATCGTGATTCAACAGTAAATAGGTTCCTTTCACTAACACAGTTATCATTTGTCCTAATTTTTCATCCCTATCCCGAACTTCATATGTATCAAAATACACAGCAAAAATAAAAAACAAGTAATTTGGTAAGAGATAAAACTCAAGTAAGGGAAAACATACCTTAGTGAAAACTCGAAGTAATGAAGGACAAGTCTGCATATAATGAAAAAAAGAAAATTTTCGTCATTATAAATCACATATGAAGAGAAATATATGATTTTTTACATTCTTAAACTACTACCACTCTATCGGGATTCTAACTTAAATCAAGATGTTTTCAGGTCAACTTAAAATTTAGACCTGTAATACTAATTAACCTTCCAAGTGAGAATCTGCACATAATTTCAAATGAGTTTATAAATATGGATTAATATGCTCTCTCTCCCTTTGTATATATATATATATATATATATATATATACCTTCCTCTAGGAATCTAAATCAAGGGTCGACTACAACGAGGCCGGGCAATAAACCTTCGATTTGGTTCCAGCAAGAAAGGGTATGCGCTAACGCCTATATTATATGTGTAAGGGGCTTTCCCGCCTTTGAGAGTAAGGGGCGCTCAGGAGTTCCTATTTTCCATTAGTGTCACAAGTGATTTAACCTTCAATTACGGTTTGCTGCATACAATTTGAGTTCTAAATTGCTAAACCTAGACCTTCAATTTTCATAATGGAATTCAACCAAATCGACTTAGATATGAACAAAATCATCAAGTAAACACACAAGGAAATCATAAACTCTACTAGATACCAAATAATCAAAATTAATTCTCTCTGATAATCATTAAGATAACAAATTTGAGTCATCTTTCCCCAAAACCTATCTAGAGAGAGAATTTTGAGTACCTGTTTTACTTTAAACGATCCGGCTGTTGTTGATGTTGCTTTGAGAACTAATAATCGTCCGTTTTAAAGAAATCTGAAACAACATAATTGATTTAGTATGGAACCTTAGTTGCTTGCCCGAAGATGAAATTAAAAACTCACCAGAAATCGGTTCCTACTTCCAATCAAAACACAAACCCTTGTTGTTGTCGAATTTGAGAACTCAAATCCTTATTGCTCCTCGATTTGAACTCTCTCTCCCTCTCTCTCTCTCTCTCTATCTGAAATCCTTTGATAACTCGACTAGAAAGAAAACCAAAAAGTAGAGAGAGAGAGAGAGGAGTGACCGTGTTAAACACATTTCTAGGGGCTCACTATTGTAACTGCTACAATAAAAAAGGCCGTTACAACTAGGGCCACTTGTGACGGCGGAAAGGTCGTTATAATAAATCTGACTTTTTTTATAACGGTTATCTCACATGAAGCCGTTATAACAAGACTCTATTATAACGGGGTTGTAACTGTTGTAATAAAACGAAAAATTGCCGCCGCAATGTTGGAGCTAAAAGACCCGCCAACTTAAATACCTTATTTGTAATGGCTATCCAAATTTCAACCGTTATAAAAGAGTGAAGACTTATAACGGGTACAGTTAGGTCGTTACAATTGTGCCTTTTATAACGGCTTAATAGAAAGCCGTTATAAGAAGGCTACAAATATGACGTATTTTTGTAGTGAAGGTTAATTCATTATCCTAATGTCACTCCTAGTGGCTATGAAAGTTGAGCACACGAGATCCAATGAACTCTTTTAATAGCTGCGAGGTTGAGTAACTCTTCACTCTACTCGGAGTTAGCGCGGAAGAGTACACTCGAAGGACAATTTAGGCTTTGAGCTCTCACATGGGTTAAGTCTCCACTAGTGACTATTGTAGGGCTCTTAGATATGTTTCTTCTTCAATAAGATGTTACTCCTATGGTATGACAACAACATTAAAAGACTCGACTTTTCATGCAAAGGTCATTAGCAATTAGAAACTCATTAACTCGACACATATGCATGAACATTCTTTAAACTATCACTATAATTTTTCAAAATTTTCAAATTTTGGCTAATTTGAATTTTTTTGTCTTTGAAACCCATGTCCATGCAATGGTTATGGTCATATCTCGTAACCCCAAACTTAAAATTAACATTGTCCTCAATGTTCTAAGCATACCATTCACCAAAAGATTAAGATGCACATCAATTTAAAGAGAAGACTGGAAAGATAATACCATTACCGATGGAGATGAAGGATGCGTATCTGGTAAATATTTCACCTTGTACATCTATTGAGTGTAAAACTCCTAATGAGGTATGGTCTGGTTATACTGATAATTATGAGAACTTGAGGATCTTTGGTTGTCCGGCTTATGCACATGTTAAGGAAGTTAACTTGATCCGAGGGCAAAGAAATGTGTATTTCTTGGGTATGAGCCTGGAGTTAAGGGTTATCGGTTGTGGAATCCGGATGGAAAATCGAAGAAGTTTCTCATAAGTAGAGATGTTACTTTTGATGAGTTAGCCATGGTAACTCAGAAGGTAACGCATGTAGATACTGGGGAGGGTGTTGGTAAACAGTGTAGGGTTTTGTGTATCCTATACACTAACTAGTGTTGTAAGCGGAATCTCAAACATCTCATGTTTAACACTAGATTGCCCAGGATCGATTATGCATAAACTAATCAATGAACTAGAGAGGGATAAATACCTTAACGCGTTTTTCCCTCGAACCATTCCAATCGCATGCAAAGATCGAGAGCTCCAAATGTAGCTCCTCTACTTGAGACACCGAGTGAATAGACTTGATCTCCCTTCCTTTCAGACTGCTAGGACTTACTAGAAGGTTGAGAAGAACTCTTCTTCTTGACTAGATTGATAGAATGGGAACTTTTTCTCTATATTCCTCTCTCTCCAATAGCTGTATATTCAGAGAGAGAGAGCTGTATATTTTTCCTTAGAGAAAAATCCACACCTTTTCTGTTCTCAACTGACCCAATATATAGACAAACCCTAATTAGAATCTCATTCAGATTAGGTTTTCTATTTTCTGGGTCACAGAAAAGATAATTACCAAAATACCCTTTTTGGGGTATTTTGATAATCCCTTAAGTGTGGCCGGCCAGGGCAGCCAACTATGGGCCTTATGTGGCCGGCCCACTTACTCTGGTCGGCCATCTCATGGCCGGCCCAAAGAGCCTTACTTCTATCTTGTCCCGAATCTCCATTCGGACCCTTTCGGCCTTTCCAGTTGAATCCCATCCAACTTTAGCCAGTTCCCGTCTAGTCAAATCTCTCCGATCAAGCTACCACTCTTATGTGTAACCCGTTGTAGGATCCGGTCTATGTTAGCTGCGAATTAACTCCTTGATCCGACGATCGTAGTTGGCTTCTAGCAAAGCATTACGACCCCTAATTGGACCGGACTGGATGATCTTTACGTGTGGTCATCGTTATCCTAACTGACAAATTGATCGCATTGCCACCTTGGTCGAAGGACACTCCTTCGGAAGGACATCTCCTTCAGACCGAACGGATAAATCCTTCAGTCTCCCACTTGTACTTAGAACAAGTGCAATGCTCGATTCCCATGTCGCTTAGTATCTCATCTGATACGTCACACCGTTCAGACTTTCTTGATCCAGAGAACAACTGTCAATTCAAATGATTAACTCTTAATCCATTTGAGTGTGGCCACACATTTTCCAGTTGCTTCTCCTCAAGTGGCCCGGAGATACTTATTCCTAACTTAATAGGAGGACATCATCCAGTCTTGTACTCCCACTTAACTTCATGTCTATCCTGTCTCCCCCAGTATGCTGCCTTTATAACCTCCTTTTACGGCGCGGCATTTGACAGTACCAAAGTTCGACATTCCTTACATAAGATGAGTGGAGCACTCATGTTTACGGAATCTCTCCAATCTTGCCTATGAGAGTTTGTGACGCCTTTTTCAACTCCTTGAAAAAACTCTCATCTTTGGGTTAATCCAATGTAGATTCCCCAATCTACATCCATGTAATTGACTTAAATACCATATTCCTATAGCCCATGGAACTGCGCTATCAGTCAATTCCCATGCTAGTCTTCTTAAGTCATTGTTGTCCATGCAATGACCTGGACTAGGGACCCTATAATGAATCTATTCCATGTTCACTTAGTAGGGTTCCATTTACCAGATCACGTATCTGATAAACCTACCCGGAATTCCTCATTATTTTGGACCGTCATTAAACACTAAACCATTATTTAACGACAGAAATAACTTGTTTATTTCTTTTTATTGAATGTAGCTAATTGATTACATGAAAACCCCTTTTCATTAATCCAATTACAACCTAAAGCCATTCATCGATGCGCTTTATACCTATGCCCCTTCTATGACTCTCATACTTGGGCTGAGGCAGTGGTTTAGTTAACGGATCGGCAACGTTGTCGTCCGTATCGACTTTGCAAATGACCACATCCTTTCGCTCAGTGATTTCCCTAATCACGTGGTACTTCCTTAGGATATGTTTGGATTTCTGGTGTGCCCTTGGTTCCTTAGCCTGGGCGATAGCTCCATTGTTGTCACAATACAGAGTAACCCCATTTTCTATGCTAGGAACTACACCAAGTTCGGAGATAAACTTCTTTATCCAAACTCCTTCCTTCGCTGCTTCCGAAGCGGCAAGGTATTCTGCTTCTGTGGTAGAGTCTGCTACAGTAGTCTGCTTTGAGCTCTTCCAGCTTACTGCTCCTCCGTTTAGACAAAAGACATAACCCGACTGCGATCGGAAGTCATGTCTGTCCGTTTGGAAGCTCGCATCCACATGGCCTTCCACGATTAGTTCGTCTTTCCCGCCATACACCAAGAAGTGATCCTTAGTCCTTCTCAAGTACTTTAGGATATTTTTGGCTGCGGTCCAGTGTTTC
>BEHA01044774.1:33763-67019 GCA_002897215.1 Eschscholzia californica subsp. californica | reverse complement strand
TTCGGACGAAGATGAAACATCACCTATTTCCATTATACAAGCTACTCCCACCGTGGCAAGTGTTCGCTCACAGAGGGCTAGCAAGACAGCAGCTTTGAGTAAGATGACTGCAAAAAAGACTGTCGTGATAACCGAAGAAACTGATGGTGAAGATGATGTATCAGACGTCACATCTGAAGAGGAATCGGATGAATCATTGGAGTAAGTTGGTTATTTGCACGAAGAATTGTCTGTTATTTTCACAATATGTATACTTTGATAATGTTTTCTGTTGTTATTCATTATTGTAATGGGTTGAAATTGGCTTGAGAATGTATAGTAAACTACCTGCTCATTTGTGCAAAAGGGGGTGTGGATTACATCTCATGATCTACTACTATATCAGTTTTTTTAGACCAGGTTTTGTTTTTTGCATTGGATCGAAGTACATTATTCTTGAACCCTTAGGGGGGGTAGTGGTTGGGGACATTGGGGGACATTTTCATGTCCCCCAATGTCCGTGTTATTGGTTGGGGACATTTGAAATGTCCCCAAATGTCTGTGTTATTGGTTGGGGACATTTCAAATGTCTCCAAATGTATGTGTTATTCGTTTGGGACACGAAATTAGGGACATTTCAAGACAAATTGTTTTTGGGGACATTTGGAGACATTTTAGTGTAAATTTGGAGAGCTTTTGGAGAGAAAATGTCTCTCAAAATATGGAAGACACTTGGGGACATTTGAGCAAGGAAGATAATAAAAATAATTATTATTACCAAATCATATTATAATAATATTATCTTATTATTATATTACTACATTATTGTATTATTATTATTATTACTCTTATTATTCTTATTATTATTATTATTATTATTATTATTATTATATTATTATTATTATTATTATTATATATTTGAGTAAGGAAGGTAATAAAAATAATTATTATTATCAAATCATATTATTATAATATTATCTTATTATTATATTACTATATTATTATATTATATTATATATTATTATATTATATTATATTATATTATATTATATTATATTATATTATATTATATTATATTATATTATATTATATTATATTATTACTATATTATTGTATTATTATTACATTATATTATATTATATTATATTATATTATATTATATTATATTATATTATATTATATTATATTATATTATATTATATTTTATTATATTATATTATATTATTATTATATTAATATTTAACTATATTAAATAATAAATATTTACCAATTGTCCACAGATATCTACAGATGTCTACGAAAGTCGAAAAATATATATTTGGAAATATTAATTAATATTTTTTATTTCATATGGTAAGACAGTAATAATATTAAAAATAATAAATATCAGCTAAATATCTATCAATGTCTACAGATATTCACGGATGTCTACGAAAGTCGAAAAATATATTTTCAAAGTAGTAGGGCAAATTTATTTCGTATGATTAGACAATAATGATTACATTAAAATAATAAATGTCTACCAACTGCCATCAATGTCCTCAGATATCCACAAATGTCCACAAAAGTCGAAAAATATATTATTGAAACATGAGTACAAATATATTATTTCATATGGTTTGACAATAATGATAATATTAAAATAAAAAATGTCTACCAATTATCCTTCAATGATGAGATAATAATAATAATAATAATAATAATAATAATAATAATAATAATAATAATAATAATAATAATAATAAATAAATAAATAAATAATAATAATAATATCCACTACACATTTTGTCAATGGATTCAATATGTTGAAATGTCCCCAGGACATTTTGTCCATGAACCAAATGTCTTGAAATGTCTCTGAGACATTTTGTCTATGAATCAAATGTCCTGAAATGTCCATAAAGACATTTTGTCTACGGACAAATGTCTCGAAATGTCTTGAAATGTCTCTGGAACATTTTGTCTCTGAGTGTCCTCCAATGTCTTGAACCACTACCTCCCCCTTAGTCTCTTAGAACTGCTGTCATGTTCACATCAATCTTGAAAATGATTTTACTTGTGGGCGGTTTTCTATTACTTGAAAAGTATCCATATGCAATTAAAAAAAAGTGATTTATGAGTGTGAAATGGATTTCCTTTCCAATGTTTGTTATGAAGGTGTTATTTTATTCAAAGTTCAGCAGATTCCAGGCAAAGGTTTGCATTTGTCTGATTCGATTGAATGACTAATACAAACAGTCAATTTGGGATCTAATTAGGGATTTTCCCAATTCAAAAGGCAGCACTGAAAGATTGTTATGAAATAATCTATCAAGAAGTTTTAAACCCAAGAACTTAGCTATGTTTTTGAAGTTTTCTATCAAAATGATTCATCTCACAATACCATATCTCAAAGTAAAAAAAGGAATAAGAAGAGGAAGAAGAATCAGAAGCAAAATAGTATTAAAATCTATTACAAGATGATGAAAAGAACCCCAGATTGAATACTAAATATCTCATCAAGTTCTATACAAGAGATGAATCAATTCTGTTAGGTTCAATAAAACTTGAAAACTAAAATAGAAATCCATAAATCACTACAAAAAAAAAAACAGAGTTCATCAAAACCTAATAAGAATCACCAACTGAGATTGGATGATATTTACTTCTACCCAAAGGTGATCTTGAAAGTTGTCTAGTGATTTCTCCAAGAACTGGTCTGGTTTTAGTCTGAATTGGTGAATCAGGTGAAGATGGGTCTTTAATAATCTTCTCATATTCTTGTTTAATCTTCTTTACTTGACTATGAATTGGAATACCCATTTGATCTTCTTCCTTTCTCTCTTCTCCAATTATGTTATCTCTTTGGTCCATCATCTCCATTAAAAGCTCAATTCTGTTTCTTCTCTCTATCTTGTCTTGTTTTGTTTGTGAGGAGGAGTCTTGGTTTTATGTATATATAAAGTTTGGAGGTTTATATAAGAAAGTAGATAAGGCACGATTTGTTTGTGACTCATTCAATAATAAACGCATTGAGAAAAGGAAGGTGGCTCTGAAGTCCTTTTCTCTGGATTTATCTAGGACTAGGACGACTCCATTGAACTCCCTCTTACCACATTTGCCCCTTTTTAAGTTTCAAATTACAATTTTACTTGTCTACCTATTCTATTCTTCACATGAAAACTGTTTTCTTCTTCTTGTTTTTATTTTGTGTTCTTGCTTCTCGGTATGTTAGGTAAAAATGGGTATCTAACTTTTGACACTTGTCTCTCTTTCCAGAAAGTTCGATTGGCAGGCCCTTTATACAGGGCCCACGACAGTGTCGAACAACTAGGTGTAACTGTTGAGTTCTATGACGGCGAACTCAATGGACTCACTTATAGTGATCCTGCTACTGTGAAAAAATACGCTAGACGTGCTCAATTAAGTGAAATTTTTGAATTAGATCGTGCTACTCCACGGCATACAACCAGTTATACAAAGTTTCAGATGCAAACTAGTCACATTGGAAATATTAGATTTTGCACATACAATAATTTATTATCAATAGCATAACCTAAATTCATTAGAATTTTCTTTAAAAAAAAGTTCATTAGAATTTTTAGAATGAACCGTAGTTGTGATCTTTCAAGTGTAGTTATTTATCACTATGGTAAGGATTTAATAAAAAACAAAAAGTTAAGATGCTTTGGGCTCGATTCGAACTCAAGATTGTTGTTTTGAATATTGACTATAATGGTCATTACAAAGGCATTGATGCATCGATACGATAATTGCAAAATTATTACTGACCTAAAGTCCGACGAAATTAAATGACCTAAAACTTATATAAACTACTTTATTTATATGTAAGTTCAATAATTCCGGATTTGCAGTTCAATGAGTTTCAAACTCCAAACTTGAAAGGTGGATGCCCGGACAATTGATCAACTTGGCAAAGTTAGTTTGATAAAGATTCCTATGTCTAATTCATTAATAATCATTTTGGAGCCTGCACCTCACTCTGCCTAGCTTCGCCCTTATCATTAATAAATTTATAGATATTAAAAAGAGAAATTTAGTCAACACACCCTGAAATATTTTATTTGGTGAAAAAAGATTCCTCAACTTTTTTTCTTTTTAGTTGAACTTTTTTTTTGTTGAACTATTCTTCAAGTTTTTTTCAATTTTCAACTCCCTAAATACTTTGGTAATTTGTGCAGCTTTGCAAGAGGTTTGCAATAACTTGCAACGGTTGCAACAACTTTGTAAGAGGTTTGTAATAACTTATAACTTGCAACAACTTTCCAAGATGATTGCAATAACTTGCAGCAGCTTTGCAATAACTCGCAGCAGCTTTGCAACAACTTGTAAAAGATACTGTGTTTTATTCATTATCATAAGAATTTATTCATTATCAAAAGGAATCGGGCTTCCCCTCTGATCTACTCAGTTTGTCACTCCTTTGGACGGAGTGAGTCACGACATGGCAAATGGAAAACTTTTTTCTTTTTATAAATAGAGAGTTTTGGGCTATGTACCCATGGACCCATGATTAAAAAGGTGTTTAACTTCGATCTTTTTTGAAGTTTAGCTAGCATTATTATGAATAATCTATGCTTTACACTATCGGAAAAAGGACCTCAAACAACAACACCACTGACATGAGAGACCTCAAAAAGACATCTCACTTTTTGCACCTTAGCTCCTTAGTGCCTTAACGTTCCGTGAAAACTCTCTGTTTAGGGTCCATGGGTATATAGTCCAAAATAATGTTCATAAAGGGTTTAGGGTCCAATCTCCCAAAAAAATGGGTTTTTAGTCCTTTTGCTCTTGGGACCAAAAACCCTTACTATATAGCAGGGGCGGACCCACGTAGGGACCCGTGGGGGCACGTGCCCCCACGGTCCAATGGTTTAGGGTTGAGGGCTGATTCCTAATAGAGCTAATAAATAGGAAACACTCCAGTTTTCTGTCATTAGAGTGTAGTCAGCTCGTTGGTTGTACCCTATGCTAACCTCCTGGTTCACCCAGGTTCGAATCCCTCAAGCCTCCCCTTTTTATTTTAATTTTCCAATTGATTAAATTCTGATATGCCCCCTAGTTTGTAATTAGTTGTACTTTTAGCCCTATATTTCTTTATTTTGACCCCCTATTTACAGATCAGTTCACTTTTTAGTCTTTTTCATTGTAAATTCAATGACTCCCATTAACATTGTTAGAGAGATAGATATTTTTCTCTATATCATTCTTACACTTTCTAAATATTTAATTTTCTTATACATATATATATATATATATATATATATATATATACATATGTGTGTTATTTTCTGACTATTTTTTCAAAATGAGTTTCTCCACCCTCGTTCCTTAACTTCTTCATATACAATTCCAATGTGTATAAGTTTACTTGCTTATATTGATTTCAGACAAAATAACTCACAAGACAATAGTGGTTGAATTGAAGTCGAATGTAACGATAATGTACAGAAATTACTCGCTTTCACATCACATTAAAAAATTTGGACGATTTTTGTTCTAACTAAAAGTGCCCCCAGAAAGAAAATATCCTGGGTCCGCCACTGCTATATAGTATGATAAAATTTCTTCCATGCCCCAGTCATTTTTTGCGGGATTTTATAATGTGGGGCCGGACATAATATTCAAACGGCTTAATGTACCGTGAATTTGGGATAAAATTAGGAAAAACGGGTATAATTGAAACGAATTTTCTCTCTCATCCATACTCTGTTTATAAACAAAATTGGAACTTTCCCAAAACGAATCGTTTCCAAAAACCCTAGCGGAATCTTGGAAATCAAGAGCTTGTTAATAGAAGATTCTCTCCTCCACATCAACAGATGGATATCTATGATAACCTTCCTCCGATGAATAAATTATATTATACAATAAATGATAACTGTTTTCGAAAAAATGTACGCGTAATGTTGAATAAATTATAGATAATGTATGCACATTTATGAGATGTTTTTGATATTATTGATAAAGTATGTATAATTTGTAACAAAATACATATATTTTACATTCAATTATAAAAACATATATTGTACTATAAACGGCAACTGTTTTGGGAAAAAAGTACGCGTAATGTTGATTGAATTATATATAATGTATGCACATTTATAAGATGTTTTTGATATCATTGATAAAGTATGTATAATTTGTAACAAAATACATATATTGTACATTCTGTTATAAAAACATCATACGGAAGATGTTTGCGTAATGTACTAGAAAGTATGAAAATGTATTGTAAACTACCTATATTGTATATTCTGTTATGAGAAACCATACGGAATAAAACCTAGTTCATAAATTGTACGGATACAAATATCTGATGGGAAACAATATCAAAAAATCAAGAAGCTTGAACCTAAATGTAAAGAAAAATGATATGATAATTGTATGAAAACCTAAAATACCTATATTGTATATTCTGCTTTAATGAAGACGAAACAAAATTTCTGAGTTTAATGGAGGTTTATTAGATGATTCGGTTTTAGAGAGAGAAAATAAACAGGTTTCCGTTATGGAAGATAATGAAGATAATAGTTACTTTGAATAGAAACGTGATTGGAGAGAGAAGGTGAGAGATAAAAATGGAAAAAGATATATGGGGATTTTGAAGGTAAATCAGTTTTTATATATAAGGAAGGTTAGTTTAGGTATTATGATTTAATATGTATTTTAGGGATTTGTGTTTTCTCTCTAGATGTGTACAAATGGACTAGATATCCATTTACATTAATATTTTGGTTTAGAAACCCTTTATAGGATTAGAGACGACTAAATGTGTGTTTAGGGCCTGTTTTTTGGACTATAAGCCCAAAATTTCTTTAATCATAACCGAGTCTAAATGACTATTTTTGTTGTGTATTCTTTGTTTAACATTATAAATTTTCTCAACGTCTTCGACTCCTCTTTTAGTCGGGACTGACGTTTTTACAAAAACATTAGTATTTTGTTTATTATTGTGTTATTTTTTTGGCATGTCATTTTGTTATATAATCCTGTCCTACCATAACCAAAATGGTTAATTTCGTTTCGACTCTCAATTTATGACCAACTCACCGTTTTGACTCCATAAATAACCGGGAGTTCAATTTGGCCTCCACAAGAACTCTTTTTGGACAATGATCAGGCTAGCAATTCAAAACCCTTAGTTTCCTATTCCTAAACTACCCCTGTGACGAAATCTTCCCCTAATCCCTAGTTTTCAAATTCAAAAGGCTCATTTTTACCCCATTTTTTCCCTTCCCAAGACACTTCTTCATCATCAGTTTATCTTCAGGTTTTATTCTTATCTTTTTTTCTTTTAGGTTTATCTCTCTGTTGATTCTAGAGAGAGACACTATAGGGTGAGAGAAACTAGAGGAAAGAAAAAAGACCCATAGATTCAATAAGTATTTTAGATATTAATATCATTTGGTGAAGTTATAGAAGTTGAAGAAACTGTACTTATTCATAAATCCGTTTCAAACCTAAAGAATTTAAACTTGTTCTTCTTGTTTTGAATTCTAAAGTAGATACATACTTGGAATCAAGAAGAAGAACAAAAATTTAAAATTTTCCAAGTTTTGATCTTTTGATTATTTTGGGGGCTTGAGGTTTCATTACTGTTTATTTTCCATTTTTGTTCTTCATCATCCAAGTAAATCTTAAGAAAACCTGAAGAAAAATGAAATTTGTTAAGTGAAGGTAAATGGTATTTTAAAGTTTTTTTTGTAACATGGTCGTTGTTTCTTTCGAATTGGTACAAATTTTGTCCGGAAGTAATTTTTTCTGATTGAACAATAAAACTCAGCTAAAAAAAAAAACAATGAAACTCAATGATCTTTGTATTTCAATAAAACCTGAAATTAAACTGAAGAATGAGAAGTGTCTTGGGAAGGAAGAAATAGGGAAATAATGAACCTTTTAAATTTGACAACTAGAGATAGATGAGGATTTCATCAAAGGGGTAGTTTGGAAATAGAACACTAAGGGTTTTGACATGCTGACGTGATCATTGCCCGAAAAGTGCTCTTGGGGGACAAATCGAACACCTTGACACTTATTGGGCCAAAACAGTAAGTTGGTCACAAATTGGGGGCCAAAACGAAATTAACCCTAAACAAAATTCTTGACTCATTCCTCATTACGACTAGATATGATAAGACTAAGTCACTTTATCGATCTCTGGAATTAAGTTCATCATCAATATCATCAATAAATGCAGTCAATCATAGTTTTAACTGGCATAATTTCTGGAAAAATATTGTTGTTGCCCCAAGGGTCAAACTCTTCATCTGACGTTTACTTAAAGGTGCACTACCTACGAAAAGTTGAGCTTTACGATTCAATAGCCACTTGTCAACAGTGTGCTCAACATGCCAGGAATATGAAGAAGATATTGAACATATTTACAGGTGGTGTAGACCTGCAAAAGAAACTTGATTTAGGTCATCGTTAGGGTTGAGGTTATGTGAAGATGTGTGCTTTATTGAGATGATTTGTGAGTGGATAAACAACCCGCTTGATAGTGAAGAGGTTCGGCTAACACTATATATTGCTTGGTTCATCTGGAAAGCTCGAAACAAGCTTGTTTCTTAGGGTACACAACCGAAGAGTATGAGTATTATTGCAGAAGCGTTAGCCATGCATAGAGACTTCCATGGTGGGGAACAAAATAATCTCGAGGGCTTACAAAATGAAGAGGCAGCTCCATCAAGAGTGTGGGAATTAGCAGATTTTTTAAAAATTAATTTTGACGGCTCATTTAAGGATGGCAAGGCAACAATTACGACAGTTTGTAGGGGTCATGGAGGAGTTTTTCTCTCGGCCAAATCAAGATTTATACTAGCCACTCTGCAATGGAATCTGAAGCTAGTGCATCATTACTAGCAATAGAGTTGGCACAAGCTTTCGACACCAAGAAGTTTATTTAGAAGAAGATGCTTCAACAATTATTAAGGCTTGCTCAAATGGGAGGGATGTTCCTCCTTGGAAAATCAGACCATTATTGAAGAGATCTACCACTTTAATGACCTGATTCGCCAAATTTCCTTTAAACATTGTGTTCATTGTGTTCGCTCAAATAATATTGTAGCACACACTTTAGCGAAGTTTACTTTCAGGAATGAACTGAACAATGCTTGGCAAAGACCACAACCCCCAAATTGTATCTCAGTTGAATTAGGTATCGATAAACCCAATAATATTCATGAAATTATTCTGGAATAAAACATAGACTCTAAGCCTACTTTCATAACAAAGAAAAATATGATACTGCTAACAATATTCACAAGGAACCTGATGACGTGTCGTGCGAATACCTTGTACTCTCCTTTCCAGTTAATGGTAATGGGTAAGTTTGGTCAAAAAGTCAAATATTTTGACCAGTGCCTATCACCTAATTTCAACTAAAAAGACCAAGATTCCATTATTTGACTTGTGTTTTAAACTAATTGTACCAATTAATTTTGACTGACATCATCACCCACGTTTATGGCGGGTATGCCATTTCATTCGTTTATTTGAAGGATCACTGGTCAACTGTGAAACCAAAATGGAGGCATCAAATTTCTTCATTTGACTTGTCTCATATGTGACCCACTTTTTTTTTTTTTTTGCATCATAGTCGTGAGCTAATGTTATCAATTAGACCGGCGCCTTTCAGTCGCATTTCCCTCCGAGGCTAAAGGGAAAGCACAGTAGAATAAGGGACACTAGCAGGGAGGAATCCATGGAACCTGTATACATAATTTTTTTTTGATGAAAGGCCCAATTTTTGGGCCCAAATACCAAAAAAAACCCAATAGGAATTATTAACCCACCCAAAGCCCAAAAATCAACTATTATCTCAAATCAAACCCAAATACACATCCCTATGCTCAATCCGGACCCAACTCGTATCTCTAAGACCTAATATTTGATTCTAATCCCTCTTTTGCCCTCCTATATATATCCAACAACTCTCTCCCTTTATAAGAAACCATATCTTTCTCTCTCCAAAATATCTCTCTTCTAGAAATCAAATATCTTTCTCTCTCTATAATCTGTTTTCACTTTCTCTCTCTACCATATTAAAACCGAACCTCCATCATCTTCTTCAATCATCATCTTCATCTCTCTACAGTCATCATCGTCTTCAATCATCATCTTCATCTATAAAACCACACACACCCACTTTTTCGTGGTTCAGTCCACACACAAACCCACTTCTTCAATCATCATCTTCATCTTCTTTAATGGAGGTTAAAAAAAATTTCAAATCTGGTTTTAGGGTGTTTTCATGGTGTTTTCATAGTTTTGTAGAGAGTTAAATATATATATTTGTAGATCTACTTATTTGAAGCTCCATTGGTGAGGTTGTTCTTGGTTTTAGGGTATTTTCATGGTGTTTTCATAGTTTTGTAGAGAGTTAAATATATAGATTTGTAGATCTACTTATTTGAAGCTCCATTGGTGAGGTTGTTCTTTGTTTTAGGGTATTTTCATGGTGTTTTCATTGTTGTTCCGTACAGATTTGTTAATATTAGCAACCACTTCTCGTTTTGTAAGCAACACTTTACAGTTTGTCTAAACATTTTACGGGATGTGTTAACACTATTCCATACAGTTATGTTAACAGTAGCAACTGGTTCTCGTTTTGTTAAAAACACTTTGCAGTTTGCGTTAACATTTTAAAGGATGTGTGAACATTTTGAAAAATGTTCACCACAATTTTGTATTAAAGATGTTCAGATCAGTCTAACGTTTTCTAAGCATTTTAAGCATTGTCCAAACATTTGTTAAATTGCAAAGCAGAATTCAATTTAAAATACCTACACTTCTCCGCTGATGAGAGAACTTTTGATTTTGAAACGGACATACTCCGCCGTTGTGTAACATTTCCAAATTTGCCTTAACATTTGTTAAACTGTCTGGCCACTACCCAAACAAACTAAACATTCCGTATAATGTTGTGACGTTCATCTAGATGTTGTAACAACACTCTTGGATGCCATTCGACAAAAGATTATGAACAAGATGACAAAGCACAGAGACGCCGCTGTTGGATGGAATACATTTCTTTGCCCCTCCATTAATGATGTTCAGGATGGGAAATTCAAAGTTGCCGAGACGTGAGTTACGTCGAGGCAGACCCACTTATTTTTGAAGTTTATTCCACTCCACGTCATTCCGTCAATCTTGGTACTCTTACATGCTCTTGCCGGCGTTTGCAAGTAGACATTCAGAAAAATGTTGAATGAATGGATTGTGCCTTCATATATTTTCTTAAACAAAAATGATATTTATTTCTCTTAATCATATAATGTTATCAACATTCCTCAAAATGTCTATATATCTTTGGTTGTGTCTTCACATTTTGTTTATTTCTTTACACATTCCGAAAAATGTTGAAAGAATGGATACTTACTTGGTTAACTATTCTTTTATAGATTTCTTTTACATCCAAAACAAAGGCAACACTGTAGATTACATTCATAATAATGTTAGAACATTATCGATTGTGGCTTCATATATTTTCTTAAATAAAAATGATATTTATATAGAGTTTGAATCATATAAGGTTAGCAACATGGTCAGCATTTTGTCGACATTCTCTAAAATGTCTTTACATCTTTTATTGTGTCTTCACAACCCCGTAATTTCATAACAAACCAAACCTAAAAACTTGACGAAGAACCATAAACCCCAAAATTAGCTACTGTAAAGATGCATGATTCAGAATCTCAAAAGCAAAATCCAAAAATTTTAAATCATAAACCAAAATGTCGTCAACATTAATGAAGAACATCAATTTAAGAGCAACCCAAAAATAAAAAACAAAGACCTAAATGTTTGAAACGAAACCCTAATTTTTGAACACAACCCAAAATGTTAAATAAAACCTGTAATTTCATCAACAAACC
The DNA here is from genome assembly GCA_002897215.1 of Eschscholzia californica subsp. californica. Classification (NCBI taxonomy): domain Eukaryota; kingdom Viridiplantae; phylum Streptophyta; class Magnoliopsida; order Ranunculales; family Papaveraceae; genus Eschscholzia; species Eschscholzia californica. Next base: position 55,161 of record BEHA01044774.1, on the reverse strand, counting down.
AAACCTAAAACTTGACGAAGAACAGAGACGAAGAAGATGTTGAGGACGAACCTGTGCGTGAAACATTTTGGAACAGAAAATCAGAATTTTAAAACAAACCATTCATTTCACCAACAAATACAAACACCCAAAAATCGAAAACAAAATTCTGAATGTCTCCCCAGAAACCTAATTTTCTGATCACAATCCAAAATGTTACAACAAACCTAACCTAGAAACTTGATGAAGAACCATAAACCCCAAAATTACCTTCTGTGAAGATGCATGCTTCCGAAATCACAAACAAAATCCATAAATGTTATATCACAAACCAAAATCTCGACAGCAATCACGAAGAACAACAATTTAAGAGCAAGTTAAACCCCACAAATCAAGATCAAAGTACTAAATCTGAAAGAAGAAACCCTAATTTTTTGAAAACAACCCAAAATGTTCAAACAACCCTAAAACTTTACCAAAAATTAAAAATCTGAAAGAAGAAACCCAAAAAATGTTCAAACAATCTTAAAAATTTACCAACAACAGAGAGAGGAAGAAGATTTAGAGGAAGAACAGAGACGTACCTGTGTTTGATGATGCTCGAACAAGAGAGAGAAACACCGGATTTGTTGAAAGCGAGCGAAATAGAGAGAGACATGAGTAGATCAAGTTGCTTTTGAAGCTTTAATAGAGAGAGATTGTCGCCGGTAACGTTTCGATTCTAGGGGTTAATGGTCGAAATCGTTTCTGTTGAAAAAGAGATAGAGAGAGAGAGATAGAAAGAGAGATAGAGAGGAAGCGTTTGAATGAATGAAGAGAGATAGAGTTTGATCGAGATAGAGAGAGAGATAGAGAGGAAGTGTTTGAATGAAGAGAGATAGAGAGGGTTTGTGTGTCTTATCAAATCTGTGAGAGAGAGAGAGAGAGAGCGGAGACCGAGAGGAGGCTGGCATGTGTTTGTGTGTCTAATCAAGTCAGGGAGAGAAAGAGAGAGGCTGCCATGTGTTTGGGAGGGAAATGAGTGAGGGACATAAGAGGTAATTATTTCTTTTGGGGGGATAGGAAGGTAACATCACATTTTGGATTTTTTTTGAGATATAATTCCCTATTGGGTTAGATTTCCTATTTGGGCTCCTTTTTTGGGCCTTAGATTTATCCTAATATGCCATTGACGGATCGACCTATAAAGGTCATATTTCCATTGAATTGACCCAAAACCCGCTCATCTTCATACCAGATTACCCGGTCCTTCTCCGTCTCTCCCAAAATATCACCATCCTTACAAAGACCCGATAAGGCAGCATATGCTTCAACCATATGTCACGTTAGTTTTAATAAGACTACATCGAGAATGTAATCTAAGAATCTTATCTATAATATATTTAAATATTCTTTTTTATTTATAATATACCTAAATGTTCTTAGAGTATATTATGGATTTAGTCTTATTAAGTTTTTGGGTTATACTCGGATAATAATTTCGGGCCCTATAGTATTTTCTAATTATAAAACGTACTATTTAATTTGAAGTTCTAACATTGAACTTCTGTACGACGACATAGAACTAGCTTTTTTGAATCAAAGACGCCCATTAGATTGAATTTTGGGAGAACATATGTATAATGAATGGTTGATACATGCATGTGAAACTAAAGTGTATGATATAACCAAAACGCCTATCGTCTCTAGTGCGGTGCAAATACAAAGCACTGAGTCACCACTAGGTATTCGAGTATATAATTAGGCGGCTACTTGTTTATTGAATTATAACACACTTGGGGTCTTTCCCTAACCGTGTTGCATCTACTCCAAAGACTCAGAAACCACAGGTTTGATACTAAGTGGAAGTGGAATTACATGATTTATTGATTCTATACAGAGGCGGAGCCACTAGTGGGCTCTGCCGGGCTGCAGCCCAGGGCTGACTTCAAATAATATAAAGAAGTAGTAGCTTTTTTCATCTAAAATTTCATAGCTCAGTGGTATAAGCTAGGAAGTAAACACTATTAGGTAGGTTTGGAGTTTGAATCTAGCAATCAACAGAGGTTTTGTTTTGCAATTGAATTTGAAGGTGAGTTCGTGTTTGGCTGCCCATGACTTTTTGTGCCTCCAAATTTTTTCTAGGAAGTCTTCTTATGGTTTTCCTATTTTCCAACTTTCACTAGTATCTTCAATATTTCTTATCTTTTTATACTACGATTCTTAATAGTTATAACTGCAAAATTTATGTGACTTTTGTAATAGATAAGAAGATTATAACCTAAGTTAACATAAGTGTACCAACTTCCAATATTTTGAGTATTAGATAGTGATTCCGGACTTTACCTTTTGATCATTCGGTTATAACTTGATATATTATATGAAAGGATGTAGAATTTATAGCTTAATTTGTGCATTAATTTATAGGTAACAAATTAAAATTTACTAAGTATGCAAGAGTAAAAAAAATTCGCACTATTGAAAAATGAAATTGTTTTCGTTATTAGTTCCAATTTTCAGGCCGTCCCTTAGGTGTCGTTTGGCAACCAAAAAGTAGAAGTACTTTTACTTGTAATAGAAGTTCTTTTACTTTAAAAAAAGTAAAAAAGTATATTTGGCAAAAATATTACTTATAAGTAAAAAAAAAATTAAAAGGTAGTTTGGTAACTCAATTTACTTTTGATAATTTTATTTTTCTTTCTCATTGAGATATTTGATTTTAATTGAATTTGTTTATGATTTTCACGATTACTCTCGTATACGAAGTAGTAGTGATATTGGTGGTAGTGGTGGTGCCATGAAAGTATGGTTATGGGGTGTGGTAGTGGTAGAGGTTTGATTGTGGTGGTGGTAGAGGTATGATGGTGGCAGAGGAGGTGGAGGTATGGATGGTGGTGGATGTATGATGGTGGCGATGGTGGTGGAAATACGGTGGTGGTGGAAATATGGCGGTGGTTGGGGTACGGTGGTGGTGGTGGGATAGGGTATGTGAGTAACAGTGACGGAGTTATAGTGGTGTTGGTGGTGGTAGCGGTGAAGGTACAGTGGTGGTGGTGGTACGAAGGTGGTGGTTAAGGTGTGGTGGTGGTTATTAAGGTAGGGTGGTGGGGGAGGTGCAATGATTGTTGTGGTGGCGGTGGAGGTAGAATGGTACGGTAGAAGTTTAGTTGTGGTGGTGGAGTTGAGATAGACAAAAAAAAATCGTCAAGTAAAATTCATGTGTCTCAAAAAAAAGTTACTTTACTTAGAAGTCAAAAGCTAAAATTTTAATTTTAAAAGAAAGTCAAATTTTAAGTTAAATGAAAACAGTAATTTTTGCGTACTAAACTAATTTTTTGACTTTTTTACTTAAATAAGTAAAAAAAGTAACTTATTTTAGTGTTGCCAAACACCTTAATTAAATTCTGGCTTCGCCTCTGATTCTATATAGGTGTCTTTAGGACAGTTCATGACAGTTTTGAGCATATTCAATCCTTATTATGTATCTAAATAACAAATGACTGCAGATGTATCGTTGTCTATTTTACTCATCTAATCATGTTTTAAAAAAAGAATTGAACGATAACACCGGTGTTGTGTTTCATACTTTTAAATTAGTAACTCATCATCCGAAATTGCATTTTGTGCAAACTTTACCTCGGAATCCAAGAGTTTGCGGAATCAACTCTTCTCCACATAATCTATCAGATGAGTAGAACCTACTCACCACATTGTCCTTCCTATTATTAGCTAAAGGGTGAATTCATTGCCACTTCTAATTGCTTAATCTTCTTCTCAACATTATTATCTACAAGCAAGGAAACTTCCCTAGGCATCTCATTTTGGCTAAAGGACATCAATTTTCTATCACCTCAGTCACCTCTTACATCCAAGTATAGGCCCATAATTTGTTTATTTGGATCGGACCGTAAATTTTTTGCACCTGAAGCGGGCAGCCACCTGACTTGGGTGCCTCATGGTCGAAGTCGAACCTGCTTGGGGTGCCATAAACATATCAGGGGTGTCTAATTTCCGTACAACACACACCCTGAGGTCTGAGCACAACTAAAGACACTGATAGCTTTTTGCTAAAGCTAAATTTCATGAACACTTTAAGGGCGGGCTCCATTAAGTGAGGATCTTGTGAGGCAGACGGCAGATGGGTGTAACTATGCAATAAGAGGCTAAAATGATTACTCAAAAGAACCAGTTTTTTTGGGTTGAAACCATAAAAAACAGTTGGAAAATCAAATAAAGAATCAATATATGTGACAATTAATCGAGATAATAATGATAAATACTACATGTTCAAACGGTTGTCTATCTTTTTTTTCTTTTTGAGAAAACGCTACGCTAAGAACGGAGAGCCGCATCCATGACTAGTAGCGAGGACCAAGAGCATCTCTGTTGGTGTTTTCTCCCCCATTGTGCTAGCATATCCGCTTCCATGTTGTTGTTTCTTGAGATATGTGTGAAGATAATGTTGTCAAACTTGTCTTTGGTCTTTGTGATTTCTTCTAAGTGTTTTTCTGATTGCCACTGTATCGTTGCCCCGTGACTATTGAGTTTGTTGATGAGATTTAGGCTATCACTCTGTATTTCTAATCGAGTAATCCTTAGCTCTAACGCCCATTGCATCGCGAATAAGATAGCTAAACATTCACATTCTTCTGAGTTCTGTCCCCTTATAGTATCCGCTAGTGCTCTTACGAATGTTGATTGTTCGTCCCTGATGATACATCCATAGCCTGCCGGTTCCTGTACATTAGTGAAAGACGCATCTACCTTGATTGTTGAATAGTTGAAATCGTGTACTTGAGATGGTTGAATCTTTTGTTTGGGTGTCTTGTTCTTATCTTTCTTTAAACTAGTTATTGTATTCTTTATAGTAGATATCACCTGCATATAAGATTGTCCTTTTGCTGCAAAAATTATGTCACATCTTGCCTTCCATAGTGTAATTAATATTTTTGAAAATAATATTACCTGGTCTTCTTCGATGTTTTTCCGTTGAACGATCCATTCACTCAGATCGTTGATGTTATCTGTTCTTACGTTGAAATGAAACCATATTTGACGAGCATATGAGCAGTGTAATAATACATGGGAGATCGTTTCTCTACTGTCGCAATAGGTACAAGTCGTGTTATTGCCAATGAATTTCCCTATTTTGTCTCTTACCGATAAGCTATTGGTGCAACATTTCCATAAGAATAATTTGATTCTTGGCGTGGTGTTAATATTCCATATAAAGTTCCATTCCATAGATTCATATTCCTTGTTATTGGTTCACAGAAAATTGTACATGGATCGTAGAGTGAATTTACCTGACTTAGTTAGTGTCCATCTCATGTTGTCTTCTTTTGATTCCTGCAAGTTGATACTAAGAATAGCATTACATATATTCGAGTTAAAGATATGTTTTATAACATCCTTTTTCCACTTATTATTTTCAATGAGTTGTGATACCATCGTGAGGTTACAGTTACTATCATTAGTTAGAGGTGGAGGGTGGTTTGGGATCCAGTGATCTTGCCAGATGTTAACCTTAGTCCCTTGGTTGACTTCAGAAGGTAAGCTTAGAAACGGTTGTCTATCTGCACACATAAACCTTGACGTGAAAGATGACAAATGTACTTGCACACATAAACCTCTCACGTGAAAGATGACAAATGTATTGAGCTGAAACCAACACAATACAATCCACACAATCACCATTTTGACACGAGACATGTATATACAAACATATATAATGTCAAAAAATTGGTCAAAGAATGGAGGAAATATGGAACATAAATCATTTTTGTGGTCCTTATTTGCATTTAATAAGTTTTAACCATGAGGATAAGTATTGGGTGAACATCATTGAATGAGTCAACCTAGAAAATAAATGGAGAAGACTTCAAAAACTATTTTTTTTTTAATTAAACTTCAAAAACTGTTTTTTTAATTAGACTTCAAAACTGTTGAAAAACTATATACTCCGTATATTTTGAGTCTTTGACCTGATTATTGTGATTGTGACCTTGATTGATGACTAAATACGACATTTACTTTCTTGTCTCCGGAGGACCAAAAGAGGATAATATCGAGAGTTAAATCCGATAGTTAAAACTTCATGTTTTGCGAAATTTGTAGTGATGTATCGTGGCAGAATAGTTCGGCCAAATTTACTGTAAGAAAAGAGAATTTGTATTGATTGTATTGATTTCCTAAGCTATTACATAAGTCTTTATAAGGAGTTACATAGGAGAGAAGTTTTATCTATTGGGCAATGTGGTACTAAATATTCTAACACTCATATATTCTAACATTCCCCCTCAAATTAATGAGTTTTGCTAGTGAAAAATTCATGAGTTTGCTAAAATTTGTAGATGTTCAATTGGTATTGATATGGAGACATCATTGTGAGGTTGCTAAGTTGTTGTTCTTTGTTGTTGTTGTTGTTGTTCTTTGTTGTTGTTGTTGTTGTTCTTTGTTGTTTTTCTTTTCTCCATTGGAAGACCATTTGAAGAAAAGTTGGCGCCATTGCCAGGTATTTTCCCTTTTTAAAGAGAAAGCGGACAATTATAACCCATTGTCCGGTTGTGGGCGGAGATATACTTCTTGCTATCTTGTTTGTTGTTGAATATTGTTGAATGTCTTTTCTCCCTTCTCCATTTGAGGAAAAGTTGGCACCATTGCCTAGGTATGTTCTCTTTTTAAAGAGAAAGTTGACAATTATAAACCATTGTCAAGGTTTTGTTTGGAGTTCTTACTCCATTGATTTTAATAGCCCTCACACATGATTATTACTCCAACATCATCAATGTAATATAATGCAAACCCTTGATCTTATGATTTTATCATTTTTCAACCCCTTGATCTTATCATTTTATCATTTTTCAACCACTAGCAATTACCATTCTTGATTTTTCCCACTTCAATTATTCTTTATAATCTTCTCTTATCTTCTCTTCATTTGATCTTATGAAAAACTAAGGAACAATAGTTTGAGAGTTCTCAACTTTGATATAAGAAGTATGAGCAAATCACCTAAGAGAATAAACTCTTTTGTCATAAAGGAACCCACAAACATGTTTTCAGACATCAAAAGAAAACCATCTTTGAGAATAAGCATGATTTCTTTGATACATTCTATCAAACACTTCATGTGCATCATATTGGAAATCAAGATTTTGGACAACTATAAGTATAGTTTCAAGATAAACATGGGGTATATAACTATTCTAACAAGAAATCCATGAATTCTTTTCCCCCTCTCTAATAGCTTTCCAATTTCTCTCAAAATATAACTTCATGGACCATGGATACACATAGATTTGATGTTGTGGAGGACTTGACATTTGAAATGCTTGAGATCATTGAAGAGTATATCATGTGATTTCTTCAACAAATCACTCTTGTTTGGATCTTTCATCTTCTTGTTAATCTTCATCATCTTCAAATACTATTGAGAAAAATATTGAAGAATGATTAGATCTCAACAATAGAAAAGAACTACTCTTATTGGAAAGGAAAAAAAACACTAAACTTTGAACTAAAAACCGATAAAAGCCCGGCGGACAGTAGCCATTAATTGGACTACCGCCGCCGGCAAGCGGAAGACTCTATTGACTAACCCAAGAAAGAAACCTATAAGCTCTTATACCATGTAAGAAAAGAGAATTTGTATTGATTGTATTGATTTCCTAAGCTATTACATAAGTCTTTATAAGGAGTTACATAGGAGAGAAGTTTTATCTATTGGGCAATGTGGTACTAAATATTCTAACACTCATATATTCTAACATTTACCATCAATAAAAGGAATTCAACATTAAATAATTTATTTTATGATTATTGTGAATTTTAACAACACACCTATTAGGCTTTTCACAATTAGTTATCTAAAGAAGGCCAAACAAATTTATCTTCTTGAAGCTAAAAAAGTAGCAGGTAAAATGTTGACCAAATAAAACATTATAAAACAATTTTTATAACTTTTATTCAACAACAAATTTCATGGTTATTTTGTCAGCCGGCAAAGGGGTTGTATTGGAAATATTTTGTTTTCACATTGTTAAAGGTCTTTGGGGTCCCTTGATACTAGTATATGCATGTCTCTCTTTTTGTTCTTCTTATAAATAGGGTTAAGATAAGAACAATATATTCAACTTGAGGAAGATCATTGGTGCAGTTCAGGTTTTTTAGTGGATTTCTTATCAAAGATTTCAAGTTTGGTAGACAAAAATGGGTTCTAAGAAGTTCTTTAGCTTACTTGTTCTATTATTTGTTGCCTCTCTTCTCATCATTTCTTCACCTAACATCTCTGCCCAAAATGGTGGTAAGTTTTGCTCCTTCACACATGTTCATTTTCTCTCTTTTAGCTCTCTTTAAAAAGAACTATTTATAGATATATTGTATGTCTAGTATTTATTTATTTTAAGGGTTGTTTAGATGAAAAAAAGATTAATCTCTAGGAGTATGAATATTAGGATTCATAATTTCATGTGATTGTCCATGGTTTATTTGACAAACGATAAGAAATTCCCAGGAATCCTAAGATTTTTGTTGAGGAAATGTTTTTTTTTTTTATCGTTTATCAATTCAACTTGGGGGGATATTATATCAAGTTAATATTATCAAGAAAATATTAATAATAAAAAAGTCAATGAAAAATGGAATCAAAAGTTCAAAATTAATAACAATTTTTTTTCTGCGAACCCCAAAATCTATATTCCTACCTTTTTTTGGTAACCCAAAGGGACTATTATTTGTTTTTTTACCATACTTGGTCAATTGTTTTTTTTTTTTACGAGTTAGAGCACTAAGATACCTAAAAAAATTTCTAAGTATCCAAGACAAAACCAACAGATGTGAACTGTGACGAGAGGGACTTTAGGAATTCGTTATTATATACTCAGATGAGGAAAATTATCTTTATGTTAGACAATTTACAATATATACCATAACGAACATAAAATGAAATAAATATTTAGTGACATGCGGACATGAAATGAAGAGGGAAAGAAATCGAAGACTTGAAATGTGTATAACGTATTCAGGATTAATGTTCCATGGAGGCTAAATTAAAAAGAGGACAATTTTGTATTGGTTTGTCGATAACATAAAATCTCCTACAATTATCTATTTTATTTTAGGGAGATTTAATGATTGACCCCCATTTATTTAGCTATATTAGGACTACACCTCTAAAAACATTTTCGTTTAGGCATTAACCCCCAAATTCATTTTTCCGTCAAATAGCCGTTATGTGAGGGGTGTGCGAGTCACATGCTTGATCTCTGACCAAATTACCCCCTTCCTAATTTTTAGTATATGACTCCCATTTATTTAGCTATATTAGGACTACACCGCCGACCAAAATACTTTGTCCATTCAAATAGTTTATCCTGAGCCAATACCTTCCCATCTCACGATCGGTTGAATCACCCTAGTTACATGCATTGTCAATTGTCAATTTCACTAAAAAAATTCAATGTTCGCATATTCGACTCATTGTCAATTTCACTAAAAATTCTTTTTCAATAAAGACTACTAAACTGTCAGTAAGCCACGCATTGTCAATTGGTTTTATATGAATTTAGGATAATTATACTTAATAGTTTCAAAAATAAAATAAAACATGTGGGAAGAAATGGGAGATATATATAGAGGAAGTTGAACTTAATGAACCCGAAAATAATTTTTTTACAAAATATCTTTCCATAGTTGCTAATTGAATTCGGATACTTGATTAGACGAATAAGAAGAAGTAGTAGTAGAGGAGAAGTGATTTTGGTGTTGTTTGAGATGAAAAAATGGGAGATATACATAGAGGTAGAGAATTGTGTAGTGGATGGTTCATGGTTGGGTAGATGAATTGAAGTTTATAGGAATTTAGGGTAGATGTATTGAATTTTATAGGTTTTATGGTAGATGAATTGAAGTTTATAGGATTTAGGGTAGATGAATTGAAGTTTGTAGGGGTTTATGGTAAACAAATTGAAATTTATAGGATTTAGTGTGGATGAATTGAAATTTGTAGGGATTTAGGGTAGTTGAATTGATTTTATAAGTTTTAGGACAGTTGAATTGATTTTATATGAACTTAGGATGATTAAAATTAATAATTTCAAAAATAAAATAAACAATGTGGAAAGTTATTGGAACACACAACCTCTAAGTAACTTGTCCACAAGACACACCGTGTGGTACCCACTTAGCGCACAGTTAAGGACACATGTATAAAATAATAATTTAAAATGCCTAAGGATGTACTCAAACTCATGACCTTACATCGAGATGAATCGTAACCCATGTCTTAACCACAATGCTAAGGCCTTCTTCATGTCATCTATATATATATATATATATCATTATATAAATATAAATATATACTTATATATATAAGAAAAAGATATTACTACTACTACAGTTTTGTTTTTGGGAGGATCCATGGAGAGCGACTGCACCCCCTCGCACCCTCTGTCTTCGAGTGGTTTGTAGGTAGTAACATAGTTTCTGAGATCTGAAATATTATTAATGGTTCCAGACTGGGAAGTCTAACATCGTAAGCAAACCTTCGAACAATTCTGTCCAAGACCTTCAGACTAAACAGTTTGGGACCACTCGAATTAGACAATCTAAGATTCTGTTGGTTGTCTCAGACTCGACAACTCGAGAGAAAACGCTTGATAAACACGCATCAATGAATCCAACCAGATATAACAAAAAGTAGAGCGTCAGTAAACTTACTTAAATTAACCCATTTTGTGTTTCCTTGAGGAGTCTAATTATTTATTCTTTTGGCTGCAGAGCGTCCTCCTGATGTATATCCAGACCCGAGCAACCCACCAAATGGAGGATGGAGTGGAATAAAGTGTCCTCCTCGTGGTTGCCGGCGAAATGCAGTTAAACAAGGCAACCCAAAACCTACTCCTACTAAAACCTAATCCCATATTTTCCATCTTAATTATGGTTATCTTTAATAATCTCGTCTTGTATAAATTAAGGGCAAATTTGTTTCTTTCATTTTAATACTGTTTTCTTTATTATAATTTAATGTTTGTTAATAGTATTGAGGTATTACATTTAAGTTAAAGTTTATGGTTATTTTGCTATTAAGCTCCTAAAGTGTGAAATGTAAATGAGAAAAGAAAAAGGCGAAGACGAAAAGTTAAAAGATAAAATTATAAAGGACTAAAGCAGAAAAAAGAACACAAAAAAAATATTATCTTGGTATTAATATAAATTTAGGGGAGCCTACAAAAAACTAGTCACATTTTAAAGGGTCGATCGAAAAATAACCCTAAAATTTATATTTCCCCGGACTTTAATCTATTGGTGAATTAATCGTCTACCTATGGAACTTGACAACTGTGAGAATAGTCCCACATGGGAGAATGGCTATCTAGCAATCAAGCATATAATGTCTAGGTCCACTCCACTCATTGCCAATTAGGCTTGAGTTGGATGACTACAAACTTAACATGGCATCATAGCTAGCCGCACACGTGATTGGTATAAAAGCGCGCAGTAGGCAAGAGATAAAAATATAAAAATATCTCCTATATGATTGATTAAATCAAACGAAATTTTATTCAATAAACTAAGCTCCCTTAACAATGAACATAAAAAACCTATTTAAAGGCTTGAAACCCTAAAATAATAGAAGTCTAAAATTACTAAAACTCTAACATATCTAGAATCTGCTAAAAACTAATAAAATAACTAAAAAATTAGGAAATCTTCTCTAAAGCAACTATTATTCTGAAACTACTAAAACTAATAAAATATAGAATTCAGATACTACTAAAAATAGAAAATCTTCCTCTAGGTCATCCAATTCCTAACTTGTCACAACCCCACTTAGCTTAAAATTCTAATGCTATTTTGTCAACTGCATCATCCTCCTGGGTTGGACAAATTTCGATCTTGAATTTGAATCGTCCTCGTCCAAATCATCTCCAGAATATGTTAATAAGTCTAACATTAAAAACATCCGAGGAGTGCGCATGACATAGCAATTTCAGACGATAAGCATTGAGATTAATTTTTTCAAGTATCTCTAGTGGTCCGGTTTTCCTAGTTGATAACTTGTTATTTTCGCCCACTAGGAATTTGTCTTTGGTTAAACCAACCCAAACATGCACGCCGTCCTCATACTTCACGTGTTCCTCTAGGCTCCCCCTATAATGAACTATACTCGATAAAGTCGCACTAGGAAATTGATTTATCGATGTTAAAATCCTTTAGCGGTGGGAAATCGTCAGATAGATCTGCAAGGAATACATTCGCGAATTTTTCCAATGTTGGGGGAAAGGAATATGGAATCACGTCATCCACAATACTACTTTCCTTACCAATCATCTATATTCAACATCAATTTGTTCAACCTCCTCAATCAACAACCCATGAGATAACAAATTTGAAGTGTCACCTTTATTAGTTGTAAGAGGAATCTCTCTACTAGGTAGCAACAAAATTTTCTTCTTGCCGAACTGAAAACTATATATGTTCTTTCCTTGCTTCACTTGTTGTAATTTTTGATACATTAACTTAGTGTAATTAGGTGGAAGAAAAGTTGCACGCATATATTTCTTCATCTTCTCCCACGAAGTAACATTCGATTTCCCTATTCTGGACCGCACCAACTTATGTTGCTACCACCATGCAACAACCCTATCACGAAGTCTAGTAGCCACAAGAGGAACCCGCCTATCTTGAGGTATCCCTTTAAACTCTAGAATATCGTCAACCGTAGTTAGCCAGTCGAGGAATTCTTCAGGTTGACCACGCCCTTGAATTCCGGGATATCAATCCTCAATCCCATTTTTAATCTCCGAGAACCGTGATTGGTTTTGTTCCTTCTTCCCTGAATGTCCCTAGTAAAAGGATATAAAATTATCTTCAGTAGATTCATCATCCCTTACCGAGTGACGATTTGGTGAAGTCAGTTCCCTTTGATGAACAATGAAGGCATCTAACCGATGCGTAAATTCTTCCATCATTCGAGTCATCTGTTGCCGGCATTCGTCAACACCGTCTAATCGTTGATTTATAGCTTCAGCTCTTTCATTAGCAATATTATCCATGAGATTCTCCCTACCTCTAGCAGGTTGTCTTCTCGGTGACATTGTTAAAGATCGACGCAAAATCTAATACCAACTGATGCAGCGCACAGTAGGCAAGTGATAAAAATATAGAGACCGTTCCTCTATGAGTGATTAAATCAAAGGAAATTTTATTCAATAAACTAAGCTCCCTTGACAATGAACATAAAGGCCTATTTATAGGCTTGGCCGGAAATAATAAAAGTCTAAAAATACTAAAACTCTAAAATTTATAGAATCTAAAAACTGCTAAAAACTAAGAAAATAACTAAAACTGGGAAACAACTAAAAACTAGGAAATCTTCTCTAAAACAAGTAATATTCTTAAACTAGGGGTGAGCAACGGTCAGTTTTTTTCGGTTTGGCTCGAGCCGAAGCCGAATCAATAAGTGGCAGTTTGACTAAATCATCGGTCGAAGTCGAGCCGATCATGCGACCGACCGACATGGTTCGACTCGGTTTTGTTCGGTTCGGTTGATCGGTTTAACCAAGCACAATTTAGAAAAATGGTAAACTAATGTTATTCATATCATTGCATATATCGAAAATAAAATTAAAATTTCATCGTACTTTTGCACCATTACAAACAAAAAAAGAAGTAGAATGGAGAATGCAAAATCTATAATTTTAAGTTACTAACTAAGAATATGTAGTGGTACATAGAAAATCAGTGAAGACTTATTTCTAAAACATTTCAATCAAGTAGTATGGAAGAGTTGATTAGGGGTGTTCTATTTTTTTCCTCTGTTATTTAATACTTTCTAACTTTTCAATCAAGTAGTATGGAAGAGTTGATTAGGGGGGTTCGCTCGGTTCGGTTTGGGCGGTTTCTAGAAGCTCAAGTCGAAGCCAAACCAGACCGATTTAGGTTTGATCGGTTTTTTGGCCGAACCGAGTCGAACGGTGATCGGTTCGGCCCAAAAACCAAACGGTGCGGTTCGACTTGGTTCGATTCGGCCAATTGGTTCGGTTTTTGCTCACCTCTATCTGAAACTACTAAAACTAATAAAATATAGAATTCGGAAACTATTAAAAATAGAAAATCTTCCTCTAGGTCATCCACTCCATGACTTGACACGGCCCCACTTAGCATAAAATTCTAATGCTATTTTGTCAGCTGCATAAAAAAGTCACACGTGCTCCACGTCACCTGAAAAGAAAGAAAAACATGTGCAAGAGTGAAATACGCCACACCTGAAGGTCTTGTCACTAAAAAAATTTGAGAATATTGCCGATGGAGATAAACCGTCGATATTTAGAAAAAACCGCCGGTAAAGGATTCTCACAACGGAGATGAAGTTGTCGGCCAAAGAGGCATTAGAAAAACTTCTCGCGACGAATCTCCCGATGGAACCAAAGAGTCGAGATAACTTGTGCCGACGGTATTTGGCCATCTAGGACCGTCGACAATAAATAATTAATTTCCCCATGAACACGTTTTCCAGCTAGTTTACTTGACTTTCGCCCACGGTTTGAGGTTTAAAAATTCCGTCGGTAATAGTTACAGAAATAAATAAAAAATTTAATTTTCCGCACCCGTTGTTATAGCCAGTGATCCATAAACTGCAACTACATAATGAACAATAACCTGCTATTATTAGGCCACGGCTTTGGGGAATAAAGAAAATTCTCCGGAAAATAAAGACTTTTCTTAAAACTAGTCAAATAAGATTGACTTTTATGTTTCTTTTTATTGCTAAGGGGCTTCTAATGTTAGAAGATGCTATAAAAAAAGGCTCCTCCATCTCATCATCTTCTCCGACGAAGGTCGCCGACCGGCCAATTTTCCGGCCGGCGACCTTCAAACATAAAAAAAAATCTCTCTCCTTTCTCTCTCTCCAATTTTTTTTCCTTTCCTCTCTCTAGATCTGTTCTAGAGAGAGAGAGAAAGAAAGGAAAAAAAAATTTGGAGAGAGAGAGAGAAAAAAATTTTAATTTCAAATTTTTTTATGTTTGAAGGTCATCGGTCGGAAAATTGACCGGCCGACGACTTTCGCCGGAGAAGATGATGAGGTGGCGAGAAGATGAAGTGGCAGAGAGAATAGATGAGATGGAGGAGAACTTTAAAAAAAAATGTATTCTGTATTCCCCATAAAAATGTATTCCCCGGAGAACTTTCAAAAAAATCTAGAGTCCTTCGAGAATTTATTCCCCGAAGAATTTTTTTTATCCCCACGGCCTATTATTATTATCATACATAAGTTTAAAAACAAATTTCAAACACATCAATGAACCATAAATAAATCTATAAAATTCAACATGTTCGTAAACAAAGCACAACTATCAAAATTATATGTATACAACAAATCCCGTTCTTCAAAATCCATATTTCTTCATCGTTAAGTTTAATCCTTGGAAAAGAAGAAACAACACATATATATCCTAGTACCGAGTGACTTAAAAATTGATTAAAAGTCATTCCAACCAAAATTTTAGAAGTAAGACCATACGAATGGAGTCATCATTCATGAATATAAGAACCAAAGTAAGCTAATGCTCAAGCTACTAATTAAATAAACTAAAAACACAAATTTGGCTCTATAATCAATCAAGAAATGGAGCAAGACCTCAAAGGAGGAAACCAGAGTAAGTGTAGTACTTTTAGTAGTGATAATACTAATAGATTTTAGTGTCTGTGAACTAGCTTTATTACACTATGATCACGATCGATGTCTGTATCTATTTGAGTTTATACTATAACTAGGTCAGTTCTTTCGTATAACTAGATCAGTTTCAATATAGCAACATAACTCTAATTCTCTAAACATGAACCGGATCAATATTATTACCCAAGATAGGCCTACAAACCAAGTTCTAAAATGGAGAGTAATGCATTTAAGGAGTTGTTGTTATGTGTCGGTTCCGACATGATGCCTCAAAACCTACATAAACAAGACAAATAGCAACACTAGATCAAAGTAACTTTCAAGAATCTAAAAAGACCAAAACTAAAGGTAAGAAGAAATGACACTGACCAAGATGATCTTAATCAACCATCACTTTTTAACTAATAAAGACCTAAAATTTGAAGTCGTATCCAAGACCAAGACGGAAGAATTCATTCCCAAGAACATGGCATTCAAACTGTAAAGGGGAAGAACAAGAAGCTATAAGTTGACATACGGAAAAAATTAGGTAATTTCACCACAAAATGTCATGAAAATTGCAGTTAGAACATAGAATCTAACCAAGGAGAAGCTCTAGTTGATATACGGAAACAATTAGGTAATTTCATCACAAAATTCTAAATCAAATATATTGGGTAACAAGAAGCTTTTATTTGATATACGGAAACAACTATACATCATAAGCATTCAAGTATATAATTAGGAGACTACTTTTTTTTTTTGATGAAGGAAATTAGGAGACTACTTGCATATTGAAGCATCTATTCCGAAGACTCAGAATTCACAGGTTTGATACTAAGTGAAAGTGGAATTACATGGTTTATTGATTCTGTATAGGTGTCTTTACGACGGTTCGTGACTGTTTTGAGCATACTCAATCCTCATGATGTATCTAAGTCAAAAATGACTGTAGATTTATAGTTGTCTATTTTACTCATCTAATCATGTTTTTCTTTTTTTAATTGAACGATAACATCGATGGTGTGTTTCATACTTATAAATCAGTACCTCATCATCCAAAATTGCATTTTGTGCAAACTTTACTAATTTACCAGTGAATCCAAGAGTTTGGGGAATCAACTCATCTGCAATTTATCAGATGGGTAGAACCCACTCACCACATTGTCCTTCCTACTATTAGCTAAAGGGTGAATTCCTTGCCACTTCCAATTGCTTAATCTTCTTCTCAACATTATTATCTACAAGCTAGGAAAATTCCATAGGCATCTCATTTTGGCTATAGGACATGAATTTTCTATCACCTCAGTCATCTCTTACATCTAAGTAAAGGCCCATAATTTGTTTATTTGGATCGACCGTGAATTTGTTGCAACTGAAGCGGGCACCCACCTCACTTGGGTGCCTCATTGTCGAAGTCGAACCTGCTTGGGGTGCCATAAACTGATAAACATATCTGGGGTGTCTAGTTTCCTTACAACACACCCTGAGTACACACCTAAAGACACTGATAATTTCTTGCTAAAACTAAATTTCATGAACACTTTAAGGGCGGGCTCCATTAACTGAGATTTTCTTGTGACGCAAATGGGTCTAAGTCTAACCATCCAATGACATGCTAAAATGATTACTCATAAAAACCAGTTTTCTGGGTTGAAACCATAAAACCCAGTTGAAAAAACAAATAAAGAATCAATATATGAGACAAATAATCGAGATAATAACGATAAATAGTACATGTACGGAAGGTTGTCTCTCTGCAAACATAAACCGTTCACGTGAAAGATGACGAAGGTATTGAGCTGAAACCAACACAATACAATCCACACAATCAACCGTTCTGGCTGACATGTAAACATATAATTCACCAATTAATTTTTGGGTTTCTAGTAAAAAAATCTACACCTAAACACATTTAGTCCACCCTAATATTAATATAAGATTTTAAACCAAAATAATAATTATAATAGATATTTAGTCCAAATTGATCCATCTCTATAGAAAAAAAAATCTCTATCATTTCTATTTAATGATAATACCCGTTACAACCTTTTATATAAGAAAAACCCCACTTTTGAAAATCAATGCCCAAAATTCTCTTTCTTGTTTTTTTTTTTTTCAGATTTTTCAGATTGATTTCAAACTTACTATCTGTTTTGCAATATACACGTTATTTAGTACAAATTACGTATATTTCTACAACAAAACACATTTAGTATAGTTAAAGCATGTCTAAAGGTCAAAGTTACAGTGTTTTTCTGTTTATTGATTCTTGTTTTGTTTCATAAATAATGTGTTATTTATTCTTAAAGTTTCATACTTTGTTTCATTTTTTTTATATACGTCATACATAACACATTATGTATCTTCAATGTTTCTTCTAAAAATGAAAAGGACTAAAATTTTTTTTTTTTCTGAGAAAATTGGACCTTAATCTCTTTTTGAATTTTATTTTAGACCTAAAATCTGTGGACCCTTTGCCAACAAATATGATGTCAAAAAAGTTGGTTAAATAATGTAAGAAATATGAAACATCAATCATTTTTTGTGGTCATTATTTGCATTTAATAAGTTTCAACTATAAAGATAAGTATTAGGTGGACATAATTGAATGAGTACACTTTTTTATTTTGTTGAAAGGTTGAATGAGTGAACCTACAAATAAATGAGGAAGATTCCAAAACTATTGAAAAATTATGGGTTATTTCTCAAATGACCCCCAACTTTGTGACCAGTTTCCTGCTTGGCTCCCTACTTTAGCAACAATTTTCGTATGACCTTATTTTTTCGTTATCTTTAATATTCTGTTACTCTCTCTCCTCCATCTCATTTTCTCTCTCTGCCACATCATTTTAGCACGACACATCATCATCTTCTCCGGCGGGGTCGCCGGCCGGCCAAATTTCTGGTCGGCGACCTTCAAATATTAAAAAGAAAATTAATTTTCTCTCTCTCTAGAAATTTTTTTTCCCTCACCTCTCTCTCTCTCTCTAAACTCCGGCGAAGGGAAACCCCTTCGCCGGAGTTTAGAGAGAGAGAGAGAGAAAAAAAATTTGAAGGTCGCCGACCGGAAATTTGGCCGGCCGGCGACCCCTGCCGGAGAAGAGATGATGTGTCGTGCTAAGATGATGTGGCAGAGAGAGAAAATGAGATGGAGGAGAGAGAGTAACAGAATGTTAAAGATAACGGAAAAGGGGACTATACGAGAATTATTGCTAAAGTAAGGGGCCAGGCAGGAAGCTGGTCAAAAAGTTGGGGATCATTTGAGAAATAACCCAAAAATTATATATTCGGTCCATTTTGAGTCATTGACCTGATTATTGTGAGTGTGACCTTCATTGATCACCAAACACGACATTTACTTTCTTTTTGTTTTAGCCACCACATTTACTTTCTTGTCTCCCAAGGAGCAAAAGAGGATAATACTTCGATCGAGAGAGAGAGAGTCAAAACTTCATGCCTTACAAAATTTGCAGTGAATCAATGATATATCGTGGCAAAATAGTTCAGCCAAATTTACCATCAACAAAAGAAATTGAACTTTAAGTATTTATTTTATGATTATTGTGAGTTTTAAATTCTAACAACACACGTGTTACGTTTTTCATAATTAGTTATCTAAAGAAGACCAAAGAAATTTATCTTCTTGAAGCTAAAAAAAATAGAGATAAACGTTGACCAAATAAAATGTTACAGTATATCTTCTGTTAGATCTAATATTATGATGTTGTAGTAGAATAGAGAGACATGGACAAGGATGGTGGTGCGGGTAACGGTTTTCTCGACATTGATCTATCATCAATGATTTTGTCGGCCTTCATCTCTTACCCCAACTAGTTTCTTCATCATCAATCTCCATAACACTTACAGGGTTCTTCTTGGCTTAAAGATGATGGATCCATCATAACAATTTCATTGTCGACGTGTTCGTCATCAGAGAGAAGGAGAAATTTGTGCTGGGACTTGATGGTCTGAGACTCATAGAGATCTTTGAATGATGATGGTCATGTTTGTACGGTTTCTTAAGAGGGACTAAGAGGAACTTGCCTCGGGGTATCAACTTCTTGATCACCAACTTACGAAATCTGACGTCATAATAGACATCGAGTAGATGAAAAGAAAAGACTGAAATATCTTCGTTCAAGAAGATAAACTTATGAAATTACTCAATCTCCATCTTTAAAACCAATGGTCAATGTCTGCGGAGACATTCATGATTCTCCTCCGAAAAATTTGGTGGTGTTCTTGATGTAACCATTATGCGTCTCTACTTGGTTCATTCTTCTTCATTAAGTATAATAACGTTCACGACCTTTAGGGTTTTCTTCGTGATCTTTAGGATATTTTTATTTATAATCTTTAGAGTCTTTTTATTTATTTTTTGTAATATTTACTCCTTTCTCTTCATGTTGTTTTTGCTTTTGCAAGTTTCATGTTGTTATTTACTTTAGTAAATTCATGTTGTACTCAAAGGATTCAAAACTCTCAAAATCATGTAATGTGTTGGATTGTATTTTTTCGTATGAATGAAATTCTAATTTAACTCAAAAAAGAAGATTATGATTTTTTTATAATTTAAAAAAAATAAGTTTCATGGTTATTTTGTCGGCCGCCACCGGGTTGTATTGAAAACATTTTGTTTTAACATTTTAAAAGGTCTTTGGGGTCCCTTGATAATGTCTGTTTCTCTTTTTGTGCTTCTTATAAATAGGGTAAAGATAAGAACAATATATTCAACTTGAGGAGGTGCAGTTCAGGATTTCTAGTGGGTTTCTTATCCAAGATTTCAAGTTTGGTAGACAAAAAATGGGTTCTAAGAAGTTCTATGGTTTACTTGTTCTATTATTTGTTGCCTCTCTTCTCATCATTTCTTCACCTAACATCTCTGCCCAAAATGGTGGTAAGTTTTGCTCCTTCACATAGGGTCATTTTCTCTCTTTTAGCTCTCTTTAGAAAGCACTAATAGATTATATTGTATGTCTAAGTATTATTTATTTATTGGGTTAATTCCGTTTTGGCCCCCGATTTGTGACCAACTCGCCGTTTTGGCCCCCATAAGTGTCCGGCAGTTCGTTTTAGCCCCAAAAATTTCCTATTTGGCCCCAAATTTTATCCAGACTCCCAATTATACCCCGATGGCATTTCTGTAATTTTATATTTATTTTTTTGTTTGTCCACCTCATCTTATCACTCCTCCACCACACCACCTCCTCTCCACCTCACCCTTCTTCTCCGGCGGAATCTTGCCGGCCGGAATAAAAAATTCCGGCCGACCACCTTATTAAAAAAAAAAAGAAATTATTTCTCTCTCTTCTTCCTCCTTTCTCTCTCTTCTTCCTCCTTTCTCTCTCTTCTTCTTCCTCCTTTCTCTCTCTCCTTTCTCTCTCTTCTTCTCTCTTATCTTCTCTCTTATCTTCTCTCTCTCTCCCTCCTTTCTCTATTCCGGCGAAGATATCTTCGCCGGAAAGTGTCTGGATCTGGGGAAAACCCCAGATCCAGACTCCTCTTCGTCTGGGATTTCCAGACGAAGAGGAGCCCTCTTCGTCTGGAAATCCCAGACGAAGAGCAGCCCTCTTCGTCTGGGATTTCCAGACGAAGAGCAGCCCTCTTCGGCTGGGAAATCCCAGACGAAGAGCAGCCCTCTTCGTCTGGAAATCCCAGACGAAGAGAAGCCCTCTTCGTCTGGGATTTCCCAGCCGAAGAGGGCTGTCTGGATCTGGGGTTTTCCCCAGATCCAGACACTTTCCGACGAAGATATCTTCGCCGGAATAGAGAAAGG
>BEHA01044774.1:10747-32614 GCA_002897215.1 Eschscholzia californica subsp. californica | reverse complement strand
TTTTCAAAGATCGAATGAGTGTGCAGGCAAGCAGGTAGTTAGACCTTCTTTCTAATTGGAATGATGACAAATCTGTGCCAATTTGTGCAGGTTTTTCTTGCTCCTATATTCTTATGTACATATATTATTTAACCTTTCGACATTACCTTTTTTCTTTTTATCATGAGAGATGTGATTGTGAATATTGAATTAATTTTATATCTTGATCGTTTATTTTTTCAATGCTCAATCATATAGACATAATAATAATGTCTCTAGATTTATATAGAGAGTTAGAAAAGTTTTTGAGCATCTGACCAAGCGACATGAATGCACTCACACCTGAAAGACTATTGACTTGCACCTTGTACGCTCTTACATGGAACATATGTTAGACTATTTAGTGTCCATCCTCAGCCAATTTTCTTCTGTATGTAATTTGGCTAGGCATGCCGCATGCCCTTCACTTTCTTAGGCACCCTGCAGTTCCACAAATGACAACGTCGAAATGGTTCTGCACATTGGGTTTCCGCAAGTGACATCACCATTTTGGACTGGTTTTCCGCAAGTTGTCACCATTTTCGACTCTCCTGTTTGCTTACTATCAGTTTGTTACAAGAAAAGAGAAAAACAAAAAAATGTTATAGGATGATGCAGATCAGCCTTCTAGATTGTTAGTGATATTTTTGGCCACAGGGTTTTAAAAGGAGGGAAGGGTTTTTGATCTCTTAAGAGAAGCATCACACTCTGTCTCACATCGACGTGAGAGATTGTTTGCAAGAAAGATGGTTTTTGTTCAAAATATGCTTTACCTTGTTTTTGAATTTGACCCCATATTTTAGATGACTGAAATTTTGAGTCAACTCTTAATCCTATCTCATTGAAAAGGCCGTGACTTTGGGGAATAAAGACTTTTCTTAAAACTAGTCAAATAAGATTGACTTTTATGTTTTTTTTTTTTATCGCTAAGGGACTTCTAATTTTTGGGAGTTCTCCTCCATCTCATCACCTCTCTCTACCACCTCATCTTCACGCCATCTCATCATCTTCTCCGGCGAAGGTCGCCGGCCGGCTAAATTTCTGGCCGGCGACCTTCAAACATAAAAAAAATAAAAAAAAATGTAATTAATTTTTTTTTTTTTATGTTTGAAGGTGGCCGGCCGGAAAATTGGCCGGCCGGTGACCTTCGCTGGAAAAGATGATGAAGTGGCGAGAAGATGAAGTGGCTGAGAGAACAGATGGGAGGAGAACTTTCAAAAAAATCTGGATTCCCTCGAACATTTATTCTCTAGAGAATTTTCTTTATTCCCCAAAACGGCGACCATTGAAAATCACTTTCTAGAATACATCTCACCTTCAAAACAAACGACTTCTATAAAATCATTGTAAAACTTGAATCCTCCTAAATTAGTTAAAACTAAAGCAAATGATATTTTGTAAAATACACATACCACCTATTATACAAAAAAAAAAAAAAATCATGGTTTTAATATACAAATGAGTACATTTCTATGAGTGGTCACTATGAAAAGCCAATATCCAACACATTTTCTAGAAATGAGTGGTTGTTTGAATAGAAAATATTTTATATAGAAATCTTCCCGTCTCTCTTACGTGATAAGCAAATTATAGGTGGTATTGGGTAGATTTTTTATTTTTTTTCTAGTATCAATTTCGATAGGTGAACAATCTCTAACTAATGGGGCGGTCCGTATTCGTGTTCTCGTACCTTGTTGTATTATGGGGAGTGATGAAGTAGAAGATATATTTGGATTTTGTTGGAGGGAGCTAGTATAGTGGAAGCATTGTGGGTTTGGTGAACCGCCCCACTTGTTTGTGGCCTATGCCATTATTAGTTTCACATTTTTATTTTTCTTTTTCTTTTCGGTAATTTTATAAAAAAATTGGTATATGCATCCCAGATTGTGTATTAAATTGATTAAGTAAAAAGTGGGGGTGTATAACAGATTTAGTTGGTACTTATGAAAATTTCATTTTGTTTTTGGTGTTGGATGATCATTTTGTTCATATTTTATTTTTTAATTTGACAAAATAAATCAGAATAAATTGCTAGAAAAAGGAGTCCAGGCTCGAACTAGCGTATATAGTCTCAACTGAAGTATTCTTTTTGGTGGCCAATACGCGGACAACCGGTTTTCTTATATGGACAACTATCTTATGTGGACAACGCAAAAAAAGTTAAATTTTTACATGGACATCAGTTTCTAAAGGGACAACTCTCTATTATTTTCGCTCAAGTCCTCTTAGAATCAGATGTATTATTTGATGACCTCCCTCTTTCTCCATAAACCCTAGGTTAGTTTAGTCTTTATCTCTTCTATTACTTGTTCTTCATCATCACCCAAATTTCTAGAGAGAGAAATTCCTTGGAGAAGCATTGGTGGTTATGGCATCAAACAAAGGTAAGGGAGTTGTTGTAGAATTTTCCCAAAGACAAAGGTTAGAATCCTAAAACTCTAAAACCAACCATGAAGAAGAAGATGGTACTGATGGCCGAGAAAATCAGAGAAGATGTGGAAGACGAAGATGGATCTGTTGGTTCCGACTCTGAAAACGATGGTGAAGAGGAAGATGAATCTGGTAATTCGGGTTGTGCAAAAATACGGCATAACAGAACATCACTTGCGACGAAAATCTGGCATAATCAGAAAACTTGTCAGATTTTCGTCGCAACTTAGCTTCTGTTATGCAATATTTTCGTCGGTTTTCTGCGAAAATATGGCATAACAGAAGCTAAGTTGCGACGAAAATCTGGAAAATTGTCTGATTTTGCCAGATTTTCGTCGCAAGTTATGTTCTGTTTTACCTCATCAATGTCATTAATGCCTACTATAGAAACGTCCGGAAAAACTTCTTCAGGTGCAGATTGAGGGATTTTGCCTTCTTCATCCATCTAGGGTTTGATAAAAAAAAATGGTAGAAACTACAGTTTACTTTTAGTAGAAGTGAAGAAAGAAGAATGAGACTAAGGTGCTGTTTGTTTTTTTATTTGTGTCTGAATCTGAATTGGCTGAATCTGAAATTTCTGAACTGAAATGGTTGAATTTGAAAATGACTGAATCTGAACATAAATTAGATGTTTGTTTTTTAGGTCTGAAATTTTAAGTCTGACTTAAAATTTTGATATTTATACCCCTTTTTGAAATTTTGGAATTAAAGAAAAAACCAATCTCTTTCTCATTCTATTTAAAAAAACCCTAAAACCTAAATTAGGGTTTCTCTTTTACTTTCTCCCTCCAACAAAAACCAGTGAAATATCAATCTCTCTCTCTCTCTCTCTCTCTCTCTCTGAACACCTCTCTTGCTGAATCTCCCTCTCTGAACATCTCTTTCTCAATCTCTCTGAATCTCTCTCGCTGAATCTCCCTCTCTGAATATCTCTCTCGATCTCTCTGAATCTCTCCCTCTGAATCTATCTGCATAAATCTCTCTAATCAGTTTCGAACAAGGGAAGTAGATGACCTCGCCAGATCTGACGAGGGTCAGAACAAGATGACCCTCGCCAGATCCGGCGAGGGTTCATAATCGTCGTGTTTTCTGTTGTCATAGTGTAAGGTGCTCGTCTTATTTCTGGTAGGGTAGTGGTGGTGGTTTCACTCTCTCTGTGGTGGTGCTGTATGTGGTTGTGGTGATGTGGTATTTCGGAGTGGTGGTGTTGTGGTGGTGGTAGTCTATTTCGTGGTCTGGTGGGGGTGGTTTTGTGGTGGTGGTTTCCAAGTGGTGGTTTTTCTTGTGGTGGTTTTGGGGTGGTGCTCTTGTTTGGGGTGGTGGTGTTCTTGTTTGGAGTGGTGGTGCTCTTGTTTGGGGTGGTGGTGGGAAATATTTTAATGAGGAAGAGTTTTTTGTTTAAGGGGTATGAACGTCATTTGACACTTTTCAGCATTTGAAGCCTAATTTCAGACTTGTTTTGAAGTCTGAAATTTGTGGGGTACTTTTCAGCCAAATTCAGACCTTGACCGAATTCAGATCGATTTTCAGATTTTTTTTGAATTGTGAAACAAACATCTGAAATCTGAATTGGATCCAATTCAGATTTCAGATCTGAAAAAAACGAAAAACAAACAGCACCTAAGAAAAGATTTTGTCTTCTTCATCCATCTAGGGTTTGATAAAAAAAAATGGTAGAAACTACAGTTTACTTTTAGTAGAAGTGAAGAAAGAAGAATAAGACTAAGAAGAAGGAAGAAGATGAAGAAGAAGACAGTTTAGGTTTTCAATCTTTAACTATTATCTTTGTTAGTAGTCCACAAGTTACTAATTATTAGTATTTAAGACTTTATGGAGTTGTCCCCTTATTAAATCAAAGTCAACTAAGTCAAGCATAGTTGACTCGCAACGGGCCCGAAAATAGTTGTCCATATAAGAAAAACAGTTGTCCGCGTATTGGCCACCTTCTTTTTTTTCTCCTCAAAAAAGGGGCCAAATCAAGGTTGTCTACGTTAGATTCAGTTCTGGATTGAAAGATATCTTTTAGGGGACAATATTTTAATTTATTGTTTTAATTTGTTTACAAAGGAACCATAATAATGTAAATGATTACTCAATTAGGTTCAAGCATTCTGTTTCAAGAGTTTATCAAAAATTAATTATATAATTAGGTTCAAGCATTCTGTTCAAGCATTCTGTTTCAAGAGTTTATCAAACATTAATTATATAATTTGTCGGAACAGCCACACCTGAATGGGGATGTAGCTCAAATGGTAGAGCGCTCGCTTTGCATGCGAGAGGTACAGGGTTCGATCCCCTGCATCTCCATTTTTTATGTTTATTAGATGGGAAATTTTTAGGCCTTTATGGGCTACCAAAAAATATACAAATTCTCTCTTCCTTTGTGTACCTACCATACCCGAGTTCCTTGTCAAAAGATGCTAGAAAATATTGTTTCAATGGGATTTTGTATGGCCAGCGCTTTGGGGAAAGCTAAATAGTTTCCGGAGTGTGAAATTTAAATTCTAAAGGGAATATGTAAAATTTTAGAAACTTTCCGGCGAAATAAATTTTAAGGGGAAATAAAAAAAATACTCCACCTCACCTCACTCTCTCTCCCCACCTCACCTCTCTATCTGTCTTCATTTCCGGCCGGCGACCTTCAACGTAAAAAAAAAAAATTTTTTTTTTTAATCTCTCTCTGTAATTTTTTTTTTTTAAATATTTCTCTCCTCTCTAGATCTGGTTCACCAGATCTGGTCTGCGAACAGGCCATTAAAGGTTTGTTCGCAGACTTTCATAAGGTCTGCGAACAGACCTTTAATGGCCTGTTCGCAGACCTCCATGAAGGTCTGCGAACAGGCCATTAGAGGTTTGTTCGCAGACCTTAATGAGGTCTGCGAACAGACCTAGATCTGGTTCACCAGATCTAGAGAGAGAGGAGAGATTTTTGTTTTTTTTAATTTATTTTTTAGAGGGAGATAAAAAAAAAAAATTATGTTTGAAGGTCGCCGGCCGGAAATTTTTCCGGCCGGCGACCTTCGACGGAGAAGACGATGAGGTGGAGAGAGAGAAGTGAGGTGGAGAGAGAGAAGTGAGGTGAGATGGAGAAGCTATTTTGCTTTCCCCCTAAATAAAATTGTCAAACAAATTTGACCAATTTTTGACCAAGTCTTCAAACCCCGGAAACTATTTAGCTTTCCTCAAAGCGTTGGCCTTTTGTATGGGTCATGTTTCAAAATTTGAGTTATGAAAGTTATGAAGGTCAATTATTAGCAACTTTGAATCATAAAAACTATTCATGATTTCTCCTAAACCACAAGGCATGACAGGAAATGTACCATCATGCTACAATAAAGTGTTCGTTATTTTTGTTTACATATAATAATTCTGAAAGTAACAGTGACATCTGAACTTACTAAATAAGCTAAATCAATTTTTCTATATATAGACTCTTGAGTTGATATTTTTTTTATGTTGAAATACTTTGAAGTTGATTTTTTTTTGTTAAAGATTTTTAAGTTGAATTTGAAATAGTATACTTGAATCTTGAGATGTGACAATTCCATCACTTTTCCGTTTAAATGAGAATCCACCTCAAGTCTGGTAGTCTTTCTGAATTTGTCATAGTTTAGATTTGAAAATAAAAACAAATGCCCCTTGATATTGGAAAGGTAAATACCTAATATCCTTGCAACTATATATATATATATATATATATATATATATATGTAATATGTTAGTTGTAACTCAATTTCTGTAATAGTTTTGAGTCAATTGAAGGTCTATCTCTCGTTCATTATAGCACTTCCACTTTAGAATAGTAGAAAATTGCATCCTATAGGAATTGACAAAGATAACAGACAAAAGTAGATTTGATATTCATATAAGAATGACATAAGAAAAAAAAAAAAAAGTAAATTTGTTATCGGATTGAAATTTTGGTGATTTTGGCTACCTTCCTTCTTGAACACTTCTATGATGGTGGGTTGGTGGGTCTACTCATGAATGCCACATAACAAAATAATTACTCTTCAAGTTAAGAATATCTTCTCTCCAAGAAAGAGCCATCTACTTTTAAGACTTATCCCTCATCTTTCATTAAGCTAAATTTCTCTATTAAGTGTAAAATGACTCAAGAATTTTCAAGATTTCCAAAATAGTTCTACATGAAATCCATAAAAATACTATAAACCCTAACACATAGTTTCAACAAAAAAAAAACCCTAACACATACTGTAAGAGTTTAACACACACACACTTTTCATCATGTATGTAAAAAATCCCACAGTTGTAGCATAACAAATATATTGTTTGATGTAGTATCTAAAAGGCTACCTAATACAAGTGTTGGAATGTCTTGTATT
This sequence comes from Eschscholzia californica subsp. californica, assembly GCA_002897215.1. Classification (NCBI taxonomy): domain Eukaryota; kingdom Viridiplantae; phylum Streptophyta; class Magnoliopsida; order Ranunculales; family Papaveraceae; genus Eschscholzia; species Eschscholzia californica. The sequence continues at coordinate 25,820 of BEHA01044774.1, read as the reverse complement.
TGGTTTAAAGATATGTTCTATATCGTCGACCTTTTATTCATTTGTCCAAACATTTGGTGATTTCTACCCTAAAATTTATAAGAATCGTCACAATGTACAGAGAAAGATAACAATTTCTTTTTGTAGTAACTTATTTGTTGATTACAGAGGTGATGTTAATGTCCTAATCCAAGAGCAAGAGAAACAAGAGATTGTTTAAGGTGGATAAATAAGAAAGTATAACAATTGTGAGGCATAAATTTACGTGGTTTGACTAAGTCTACTCGTGGGAAAAGAAGAGATCTTGTATCTTTGTATCTCATTCATGGAATACTTGGAGGTGAGGTTATATCAATTTTATAGGCACAAAAAAAGTGAAAAAACTAATTTAAACAACACAATACTGATATAATATCTTGCTTAAACTGGTATATTCAAATACAAGACTATGAAGGAAAACATATATCCTTCCGATCTTCTCCAACCACACTCCCTCTCAATTGGGTGTGAAGATGTCAATAGAGTCCAATTTTTAGCCAGTAGCCCTTTTGTGAAGATATCTGTTAGTTGCTGACCGCTACGAACAAAGGGAGTACACATAACATTAGCCTTTATTTTGTCACGAACAAAGTGGCAATCCACTTCAATGGGCTTTCTTCCTTTGTGAAATATCAGACTTGAGGCAATATGCATAGCAGCTACGTTATCACAACACATCTTGGTGAGCTTACATGAAGCAAAACCTGGTTCTGGTAACAAAGTTCGAAGACATAAATATATTCTTAGTAGTTGATGCAATGACACACTATTCTGCTTCAACATTAGATCAAGCAACAACATTTTGTTTCTTACTTTTCCAAGTAACTATATATCCTCCAACAAAAGTGCAATAACTTATTGTTGATTTTCGATCAACTGGACAACTAGCCCAAGCAAAACCATTAGTTGGAAAAGTAAGAAAGCTCGAAACATATATACAACTGAAATATCTTCTAATTTTAGTACATGTTTCATATTAATATTTTGAACATTAGTTCACAACATTCCACGGGGTAGAACCTCCTCTGGAAATATAAGGTGATCATGAGACTGATGCGGAGCCGCCATCCAGGAACGAATATCTTCGTTTAAAATACTCACTCCGTTCCAAAATGAATGACCTATTTTGAGAACCCAACTTTTTAAGGGAACATCACTAATTAGAGTCTGACTTTCAAAAATAACATGATTTTTGCAATTGTACCCCCATTAATTTTTTTACAATACAATGAAAAAGTTTAACTTACTTTTAAATAAAGTTGTCATTACATTTAAAGTAATAGGTATTATAGGAAATAGCAAAAAGTTCTTTTCTTTAATTTTAGAAATGAGACACTAACATGGGACAACTCAAAAAGGAAATTAGGTCATTCATTTTGGGACGGAGGGAGTAACATTTTAGGTGTAGATAGTCTCATATTCAGGATCTTCCTCTGCACAGATTTCCTGAGAAACAAAGTCATAAGCACGCAGGTTCAGTGTCAGACCGACTACTCCAAGAGCACTCATCCATAATTCAGTTCACGAATCAATGATTTACAAGAAGTGTATTATAATAAATCGGTTTTTGGATTTGCTCATGAGAGAGGGCCAAATGGCAACTTAGTTGTCAAAGTTGTTGTGACACTAATTTTCGAGATAGTGTTGCATATTCCCTAAGAAAGTATGTTGGTCTAAATTGCTTGGGTTGTCCGTTGTACCAGACCGGTCGGACTCGAACACAATGTTTATTTTTTTTTGCTTGAGTGTCATAAAAGATAATCATTAAGATTTCACACAAGCAAAGCCCATAAAACATAGTCCCACATTGTAAAATCCTTGAGATGAAAGAGATGCAAAACTTTATAAATAAGAAACGTAGTCTTTTCACGCATATACGTGTAAGTGTCTAGTCTACATGTTAACTATATTAGCTGATTATAACTATCTGTAAACTATTAAAATGTCTAAGTAAGTCGAAAATATCAATCAGTCAGGCTTATCGGTCGGACTCGAACGGAATGGCGGTTAGAGCCTTTTGTCTGTGCATGTTCGACTAAATTTGGCGGTTCCAGACGGGAAGTCTCCGTCTCGGTCACCGGACGTCACGGTCACATCGGGCTCGAGCTGTTTGTCGGTAGATTCGGACTCGCGGGGCTTTTTCCCACCCCTATGTGGTCCATGTCAAATGGCACTTTAGTTTTTTTTTGTTGACGGAAACTAAACAAACAAGAAACTACAAGTCCAAACAGTTGGCGAGATCTTCAATGGAGTGCAAGGAACGCCGGAGTTGATTTTGACTTCCCCATTTTGTCAGCTTATCCGTCTGATTGTTGTTCAGTCTAGGAGTGTGGGAAAACATGATGCTCTCGAAATTGTTCTTAAGGCTGGCGATGTTGTCTATTGGTTTCTCAGACTGCCATTGGATCGAAGTGTTTTTGTTGAGGAGGTGTCAGATACTCGGATCAAGTTTAGGTTGTCACTCTGATTGTGGAGGTACTGAATTTTGAGATTTATCACCCATTTCAGTCGGCCAATAATGGCACTTTAGTTATTTCATACAAAATGAAGGGGAGTTTGGTTAACTGAAAAATGTCAAACATTCAAAAGAGACCCCTCTCAAAACGTGACCATCCTACTTTGCTCGTCGCCCTCCGACCTCCAACCACTTTATCCTCTGTTTCTCTCTCTCTCTCTTTCTCTTTCTCCTGCTACTTTTGTACTGAAATTCTATACAAAACCTGCAAGTAAGAATCAAAATGAGTATGAAAAAGAAAACCCTAACCCTAGAAATGAATAGAACTTCTTTTACAAGAGGAACTCGATGAAGATTAATATACCTGAATTTCATTATAATCATCATCATCATCATCGTTATTGTCTTCATCGATGGGGAACAAAATTTGTACATTTAAAAGGAATATGGTAGAAGAACGTTATACAAGACCTCAAAGACTTGTTCGTCAACCATCTTTTGTTGATTACAAGAAACTTCGGAAGCTTATTTTATCTCAAAAGCTTGCACCTTGTTTTGATGGAGTTGAAGATTTAGAACCCAATTCTGATCTTGAAGAATGCCCCATATGTTTCTTTGTAAGTTTCAATACTTCACTTGCTTCAAAATTTGATCTTTTTGAGTTTTGATTAGTTGGGTCTTTTCTATTTTTTGATGTTTAAGTTTTTGGGGTTTTCAGTTCTATCCTAGTTTGAATCGGTCAAGATGTTGCATGAAAGGAATTTGCACTGGTAATCTTTCTCTCTCTCTCTCTCTCTCTCTCTCTCTCTCTCTCTCTCTCTATGTATGAGGAATTGAAATCTAATTGGACTTATGTTTATGGGTTTTTCATTTTTTTGAAGAGTGCTTTTTGCAGATGAAACCTTCCTCAGCAACCCAATTAACTCAGTATCCTCTAATCTTATTTTGTTTCCTCAAATTCTATATAGACTTATAGTTAGCATTGTATTAGATTAAGTGTGGGGTGAAATTAGATGGAAATAGAAAGAGGCCTTAGTTAGAGTGTCTATTGAAGTTTCTCAAAATTATGATCTTTATATACTTGTTATTGTGAAGTCCAAAAAGTTTCATATAACCTTGAAATGTATTCCTAAGCTATCAAAGATGCCCATTTTGCAAAAGTTCCAGTTATACTGTGGAGTATCGTGGCGCTAAGACGAAGGAAGAAAAGGGCATCGAGCAAGCTGTACGATCTAATCTCTAACATATATTCACTATTTCTGACACAGATATATATTAGTAATTGGGTATATTTGTGTGTTGATTGGTCTTATTTTGTTAACTTTGTATGATGCAGGAAGAACAAAAGGTCATTGAGGCAAAAATGAGAATGCGATTTGAAGAATCGCGAAACGCGGATCAGGTCCGACTAGCCAATAGGAACCTGTCTTCTGTGGAAATTGAATCTCCCACTCAGGGCTCTAGGGAGGTGTCTAATGGTGCTGCATCATACTTGACCTTTATTTTTTTCATAAAACTATGCCCAAACCCAGTTTCAAGTTTGAAAGGAATATTATACGTTCAAACTTCAAATAAATTATGAGTTTGAGTTTTTTGTACATCTCCACATTTTCTTTCCACATGTAATTTACTAAAGTACTTTTTGATTTTGAAAGCAGGTTCGGCGGATGAGCTAATAATAGATTCCAACGTTTCTTCGGCTACTGGACAGGTTGATGCTACCATCTCTTCTGTCCTAAATGCTTGGAATGAGAGGTCTGTTCAACTACTACTTTCCTTTATATAGATATTGGACTTGAGTGCTGTTTCCATGGAATCATTGGTAGAATGGTGGGGATAATTGGAGATAACTGATTGATCTAGATGAATTTTGAGGTTGCTGTTTTACGGAAATCAGCCCCAGTGTAGTTTAGTGATCATTTATCAATTTTTTTTTTTCAGTTTTTGCTGTCAATAGTTTACTGAACTAACCTACCTTTATCAAAGAAAATGAAATATGACTTCTAAGTTTTAGCTTTGACAAATGTTCGGTTGTTAAATATTTAATATATAGCCTTCAGACTTCAGAGTCAGTTTCTTATATCGTTCATTACTTCCCTGCTTCAAGAAACCAGGGTTTGAGTAGAAACCTTGAGAGGGGTATAAATTGGAAAATCTGTCAACCATGTCCGGAAACTTTTTTCTATCTAAAGGCTTCAGGATCTCTGTGAAATAACTTTCTGGCTACAACATATTACTTGATTAGTATATATGCTCCGTTGTGGATGAGTAGTTGTTGCTTTGAGTTTTTCACATGATATTCTTTGTATAGCTGATATATGTCCAATCTATAGTTTCTTGTGAGAATGGCCCTACATGGGAAAAGGGTACTCTAGTAACCAGGAATATGATATCTAGGTCCTCTCCACTTGGTTTTGACTTGGACAACCACAAACTTAATATGGTATCAAGCCTAGGCACATAGGTGATACGTTCAATGGCCACACTTGTCCACGTTCCCTAATAAAAAGAAACTTGTTGGGCTCAAATAACGCCACAGATGAGGGAGCTTGTAAAAATAGTCCGACTACGCAACTGGTAATAGCCAGTGTAACGATTCATCCTTCTTAGTTTTCTGCTTGTTACAAAAAGTTTTGTTATTTTTATTCTTTTCATTTCTTTGTACGAAGATTACTTCCATCTAATATTTGCCAGCATTTAGTTCTCTATTCCATTCACAACTATAGAAAGGACATTTATTTATCATGGTAACGAGTTAATTTGAACTTTCTACTGTCACAGGCAGGCAGAGTTTGGTGTTGATCTTGAAGAAATCATGATAGCTGAAGCGATTCTGCGATCTCTACAGGTTAGAGTAGTGTTAGTTTTACTACTTATCATGCTCTTTCCATATTCAATTTGTGAGTTGCAAGTTCGCCCGGGCTTGGGCTCGCATTCTGCACTGTTTGCTGAACTTGACTCTAGTTCAACCTTTTTATCTCTGTTTCTTGTATTTAAATATAACCATACTGAAAAAGAAATGCTCGGGTCCTTAATCGGCAAGTAAACCGGCTATTGACTTCTGTACTACTGCTTAATTAGTCAGTTTGTGACAAATGAGATCTAATCATCTAAGTTGTATGCACGTGACTCATTTATCAGGATACTACCTCGCAAAGTAGTACAACTCAGCAATCTTCAGGATCATACGGCAATGACGAATCCCAATTCGACGATAACCTCAGAAATGAAAGCATCCAACCTTTGTCTTATGGATCTGATTCACCAGATTCTGTAGCTGTTGGAATTGCAGCAGCGATTGCAAGACTAGCTGAAAGAAACATTCTTCAGTCTGGAACATTTAGTTCAATTGAGGACACTGATAATCAAACTAGTCAAGCCCAAGATGAAACTCCATTACCAGAACAAGCGATGGGAGCCGTTGGGTCGTCTGGAGATCCTGACTTTGATGACATGGGATCAAAACATGAAGGTCTCATAAGTACTTCCACCACTGATATGGATAGTTTGGACACATTTTCTGCTTGTATCCTAGCGAGGAATGAAGACCCAAGAGATGAATATAACTTAGATAAAGATCCGTTACTGGAGCCTAGTGATAATTCATGTTCGGGTAGTGTTCATGCAATAGCAGATGCTGGATCTGGGAGCCCGGCTTGTCCCGAACTCTTGGTACGAAGTAGAACTTAGGCTACTCTCGGCAACTACACTCTATTGATAAAAAAAAACCAGCTTTCGGGTATTTTCAAGCTCCAATTCATGATCTTATTAGATCCATATTACATAAAGGTTATTATCAGTCAAGGTAAATCAAATACTCTTTTGCTTTGTCATTTTACCTGTTAAAATATTTACCCCTCTGTCCATGGTTCGGCTTGATGAACGGGTATCATGGTATCCAAATCTCGCAAAAGATGAAAACCAAATCTCACAAAAGATGAAAAAAAATTCGCAAAAGATATAGTCGTTAGATTTCTGGGTCCTCTGTATATATCTCTACATTGTTTGTGTACGAAAATAGAATTGAAGGATTGTGTTTTTGGTATGAAGTGAACATGATATTTGAACATCTACTAATAATTGATTGTTATATTTTTGTTAATGAAATATAATTTTTTATAGTATTATAAATCAATGTGTTTTTTCAATGTTTATTTGTTCTCCATGCAATCCCTTATTTTTCTTCATTAGTAGTTTTAAATTTGTTATATTGCGGTCCCTTTTGTGCGTAAAGTTAATCATAAAAAATGCACGGAAAGGAAGTGGATGTGATTTATTGGAAACTCCAATCGTCGAAGCATATGGGATTTTTTTCTAGAGTCTATTCTTGTTCTCCGTACATAAATGCACGGACGTTCTAAAACATCCAAAGTCTCCAAGATTAGTTGATTATTGCCAGTGATTATTGCCGAGGACAAGGTTGAAGCTTCTTAGTAGATATGTTCAGAAAGAGATAATTGATTGGAGTTAGATTTCAGAATGTTCTTTTTTACTTGACTCGTCTGAATGGTTGATTGGTTTGATTTTAGTGCCACTTTCTATGATTTAGACTCAAACACCAAGGAAAGAGAAAATCGACACCACCTTAGTTAATTTGATTGAAATTGAGGATGAATTGTCAAATAGTTTTGTATTAAGATGATCTACATGATAGGTGTATTTTTTTTTTTAATTCGGACAAGCGCCTTACCCGATATAGCCGCCTAGAACCGCTTCTAAAGATAGGTACGGAATGAGCCGGGGGTGTAAGACTGCATCTCAAAGTCCGGTTCATATTAACGTTAGTTTTTGTTTGATTTGTGATGTCTGGTTCATCTAAAAGGTCGAATCCAGGTGATTTTTTGGTCTCTGTTACTAGAATAGATATGAAAAGAAGTTTCAGTCAAGCGCCATTTTCTAGAATAGCTTAAAATAACTATTGTGTCTTCGACTAACACAAGTCAAATTCTGATTATTTAGATTCAGCCAAACTAGGTTTACATGAATCAGATTGAGACAATGAAAGAAAAATAAACACCACCCAAGACAGAAGTACTCTATAGCATATCATTTCATCATAATTTAAGTCTAGCTAGTGTTGATCTCTAATGGCATATGATGCTTACAATACCTAGTTTCCACCACCACCGGAACCAGAACCTTCACCATAACCTTCACCGTAACCAGAACCAGATCCTGAACCACTACCTCGGCCGGAACCAGAACCAGATCCATATCCTTGTCCTCTACCTTGCCCTGATCCTCGGCCAGAACCTGAACCTGAACCTGATCCAGCTCCAGAACCTGCATAAGACCCTGCTCCACTACCAGCACCGGAACCGGACCCAGCTCCACTACCAGCACCAGAACTTGAACCTGAACCAGACCCAGAGCCAGATCCAGACCCAGAGCCGCTACCACCTAGACCAAGACCCAATCCAAGACCTAGGCCAAGACCAAGTCCAAGGCCACCACCACCATTACCACCCAAGTCCAAATTCAAGTCTTTTCTCTCAGGCCTGCCTTCACTAGCAAAGACTAGTGAGAAAATAAAGAAACACACAACTAAGGTTTTGATGGAAGACATTCTATTAATACCTTTCTCTTTGCCTCTTCTAAAAGCTCTTTTAGTGTTGAGTTCTTAGTGTCTGTGGACGTATGAGCATGTATATATAGATATTCATGCCTACGGTTAAAGCCATTCCCTTGTGAAATGAAATAGAAGTCTCCTAAAAAAATAATGAAATCCAATGAGAGGATAAAGATTTGTTCAATAAATAATTCTGGTAAGAAAAACGTGCTAGCAATTTAAGTTTTTTCGTGAGTGCAAAATGCCACGATATCACCACCAAGTAATATGGAATCCACTTTGTATAGCACTATATTATCGACCGCATAGTCTCTAAACCTATCGGTTTAGAAGTATGTGGAACGAAAATGCTACGTCTACTTATAATTTGACTTGATTTGATGATTTCTATATTCATACCAAAAAGATTTGAACTCCTTCAAATTTAAGTTTCAAAGAAAAATCTTCCAACTTGTCCACACCTTACGTACTATCTGCTGACTTGTCTGGATATGTACTACGTTTGAACTTTTGCAAACTTTGTTCGATGTCCAAAGAATTTTGATCTCTTTCTTAAACAAAACACAAGTACCATCTGAATGATACCTTTCTACTTCATAATTGAATGTACAATCAAATGAAAAATGATAAATAAAAAAAGGGGTGTAGTTTTTTTTTTTGTCAATAGAAAAAGGGGTCTAGTTGCTTCTCATTGTAATATCCATATAAATTTGTGGGACAAAGGTTTCTCATCAAAATGAGATGCATCGTATTGTGAGAAGTTAACATCTTGGACCCTGGAACCAATCTTAAGGCCACTTTACAAAAAAAATATTCTAAAGGTAACTTCCACTTAGTTGGTCTCATAGTGGGCAAGTTATACGGGCACCCATTTTAAAGAGCCTAGCCAAATAAGGCCAACTCACCAACAAACCTAATAAGTAAATATCAATATGAAGCCCTTGCAAACAACTTGCATCTACTCCGCAGTGCAGACGTCCCGGGTTCGATCAATGGAAGGGCAAATCCAAGAATATTGGCCATTTGATTTGTCGGGTTTTAAGCCATTATATTTCGTCGGACTTTAGGCCAGTAGTAATTCGGCAGTTATCTTGTTTATCACATCGTATCAATGCCTTTGTAATGATCGTTGTAGTCAATATTAAAAAAAATAAGAAAATAAAAATATGAAGACCCTCTAGGCACCACTACGTTTATCAAAATAAGCTTCAACCCAAAGAATAGACTAGCCCAATGTTTAGTTATCAAAATACCCCTCGATATATTAAGAAATTTGTCAATATTCCATTTCAATTTATTTCGTAATTTTTGGGGAATGAATTGAACGAGAGAGATGAAGACGTTGACGAGATGAGAGAAATCGATTTTTTAACTGAATCATTAAGTGAATTCTAGGTTAATGATGTCCAACTATCTTTAGTTTATGGGTTGAAATCTATTTTTAGGGTTTTTAGTTCAGTATCTCGCAACCAATTCTAGAGAGAAAAAGCACAATCTGATTATACTGTTACTAGAATTGGTGAAGATTTATCGGCTTTAAATCAGATTGTTTTTATTGATTTCATTAATATTACTGATGTGTCTGAGGATATGAGGGTAGTCGTTTGTGAACATGACTCCAACAAACCCTATGACTGCAAAGGTCACTGCAAACAATTTACAAACGATTGCGAACACTTTGCAAGCCATTGCAATCCTAATGCAAAACATTTGTAAATGGTTTGCAACCCATTACACTCCTATTGCAAACCATTGCGAGCAATTGCAAACATTCTGCAAACGATTGTAGACACTAATTTACAAACGATTGCAAGTACTCTGGAAAGTGGAAACCATTGTAATCCTAATGCAAAACATTTGTAAATGGTTTGCAACCCATACACCCCTGCTGCAAACCATTGCGAGAAATCGCCAAGAGTTGCAAACATTCTGTAAACGATTGCAGACACTTTGCAAATCAATGCCATCATTTTGATAACCATTTTGTAAATGGTTATCAAACTGTTTGTAGACAACTGCAAATTATATGCAGACAACTGCAAACTCTTTGAAACATAATTTTGTAAACAGTTTGATTAGTATTTGCAATGGTTTGCAAATTTTTGTGGAACTTTTCGCAACAGTTCGTAAACTGTTATTAGTAGTTTGCGCCCATTGTTGAAGCTTGAAGAGCCTTCTTTTTACTCATGTTGAAGAAATCGAATCTTTGGATTTTTAGAAAGAGAAAGAGTATATGTTTCGTTTGAAGATTAAGAGGCTTCGAGGCCAGAAACCAGACCGATGTTGCTTTGTTTTTAATCTTAATTAGAAGTATGCAACATAATTAGAAACGCACAAGAGAAGAAGGGAGAGAAGGAGGTTGCCGAGAAGAGCGGGGCAGAACTTTTTTCAGCACGCGCAGTCTTCGTTGTTCGGAAAATCCGACGGTGAGTTCTTCTCCGATTGAGCTGAAATTTGGCAGAACTGTTCTTGACATATATATCTAGTATTTGTACGGAGGGATCGTTGATTGGTCGCCGGAATCCTAGTGAATTTAGGGTCGTTTTGGGCTGCAGATTTCTGGACTGTTTTGTTCTTTCTTGTGAGGGTTTCTCCGTGTTTCTTCGTGTTTGAGATTGATTCTTTTGGGAAGGGTCTGAGTCTCGGTTGGACGTAGTCTGTAACTACTTTGCTTATTATAGTTGATTTGGTTGGACTACGAGTCCCGTGGTTTTTACTTCTCACGTTGAGGAGGTTTTCCACGTTAAAAATCGTTGTCTTATTTACTTTCAGTTCTTTGTTTATTGCTCCCACATATTCTTCTATATTATCCTCGTAACTAACACAAAGGGAAAAATTCTTGTTTCCGCTGCGCCTAAGTGCCCGTTTTTCCCAACAAAATCGAATCTTTGGATTTTTAGAAAGAGAAAGAGTATATGTTTCGTTTGAAGATTAAGAGGCTTCGAGGCCAGAAACCAGACCGATGTTGCTTTGTTTTTAATCGGTTGTTTCTAGAGAGAAAGACGAGTAGTTAAGGAGGAAGAAGGGCATAAATGATTTTGGGGAAGGGAAAATAAGTGAAACATAAGGGCTTTTCAAGGTAAATTACAATGTTGAAGACTAGAATAATTTAGCGGATCATTTCTGAGCAAAAATGTAAAATTTAGTAAAACTTATAAATTTGCAAGTACAGAGACCTGGTGAGCAAAGAAAATTATGTAGTAATTTTAGGCTAGTGCACCATAACTTAAAATCCTAGCTTCACCCATGACTAGGGGTGTCAACGGGTCGGTTCCGGTTCGGGTATTTAACTATCCAGAACCGGAACCTATAAATCGTAACGGTTTCGGTTCTTGACGGTTCCGGTACCGGTACCTCAATCAAAGGATCCAGAACCGGAACCTTTAAAATTCTCGGGTACCCATCGGGTATCGGGTACCCATTGGGTATTCACAAAAGTATATCAAATATTTCTTAAAGTAGAAGAATTTGCATGAATCTAGTGAAAAGAAATATCATAAACGACATAGATCCTTAAATAAGCAAATATCTCGGGTACAATAGTTGATGAGTATAAGAGATTAGAGATTAGGAGAATCAAGAAAGAAGAAATGAACCTTTATGTTATATTAACTCGCTCACTTTTGTATTTTATAAATTAGTTTTCAACCAAGGAAAAGAGGATTTGAGAAATTTCATAACTTGGTGAGTTGGTAACTTGGTGAGAAAAACCCTGACGTACAAGAATACTATATAATCTAGGGTATTTTTTCGTATTATCTCGGGTACCCATTACCCTTCGGGTACCCGGCGGATATACCCGATAAGGACCCTCCTCCTAGTCGGGTCCTTTCGGGTATACCCATTTAAGACCCGATTTCCTTAATGGATCTAAAACCTATACCCAGTACCTACCCATTAAGACTCGGGGTCGGTTCGGTTCTCGGGTAAACGGGTACCCATTGCCACCCCTACCCATGACCCATGAACATCATACGAAAGATCCTTCGATATGAGTACTAGTCATTTAAGTGACTGTGCCTTAATGGAGGTGTAAGCAAACCCAACAACCCTACAACTATTATGTTAATCAAATGCTATAAAGATGTTTTATAACTATCTCATCTACCAGCAAACTTCAATCATTATATGTGAGGAAAAGTGTAATCAAGATGAAGTTTAATTAAGGAATAATTAATCATACACGCCTTATATTAATAAAGTAATTAACACTTAGCTTCAATCATACTTGTCTAGTACTTTAATCTTCCTTTCTAAAAGGTGATCCCTATTGCATGTTTTAGTCATAATGGTTTACATGCCCCTTTGGTGGTCACTTGCTACCTCACCTTAATTAATCTCTTCTTCTTCTTTTCTCTAGAGTTCTCATTTGAATGACCCTTTAATGTTAATAAAGTACTAATCTATATTTTTTAGGAAAAAGAATCTGTTCACTTGCATGATCTAGGTATGTTTAGTTTAGTGCACCATTTTGATCTATAAATGTTAAATTGTGTCCCGTTTAAGTGGATCAAGACATGTGTAATTTTCTAACTAAATTAATCAGAATAACGACAAATAAGTACATGATGAACTAATGGAATATTGAAAAAGTAACTAAACTTCGTCGGGTGGTGTTAACTGTTATGATGTTGATCTATGTACTTAGAGATTTAGAGTTAGATGTTGAGCCTGTTCGAAGAAAGAAAACTTGACAGTCTTTCCTATCCCCCATCTACATCCACCAACTTAAAGGAACACTCTTACGGGCCTCAAACAAGCCTATCTACATACATGATATATCAACCGTGACAGGGAAGTCGTCAATGTGAATCCCCATCCAACCGCTTGAATTTACCCGTTTTCATCAAGAAACAAAGTGGCGGAAATCCAACAGTTGGGCCAGAAATTCACCCCAAATTCACACTGAATTTGACGATCTCTCTATTTTTTTTTTCCATGATATATAGGAGTAAGAGTACCCACCATTACCATATCCTGATGTGATAGGTGCTGAGCTTGATTGTGTGGTTTGAAAATAAAGGGAAGCAAAGAAAGTTGGTGTCTTGTGTCTCTTGTTCTCTCTACTTTCTGTTTCCATAAACATTATAAGCTCATATCATGGTTAGCATGTGTCCGGCCCCTATCTTTATGATCTTTGGGGTCTCCGTCCTACTGATCATCATTTCTCTCTCTCTCTATTCTACTTGCTGCTATTATAGAATATGGAGCCTTTGTCCCTTAACTTCATATTTATTTTATCTGTAAAGTTGGTTTACATTTTTTATATCTCATCTTTCTTTTTCATTTGATGAGGAATTTTTATAATAATAATAAATAAATAAAATAATAGATAATACTGTTTCGTGTCACAGTAACGGCGTCCATGCACATCTAGATGATTATAAAACAAATATAAGTATTCCAAATCGATAGTTAAACAATTCACTTGGAGACTTGGAGAAAGAATGTCCCAGAAGTCTGGCATCGATTACTCTGAAATTTAACAGTAATTTTGATGAGCTAAAATCGATTAGCACTATGTAATGGTTTATTGTAAAACAAAATTAAGTAAGTAAAATTCTTTTTAGAGCAACTCCAAGAGAGGCTCCAAAATGGGGGCTCTCCTCTCATTTTAGGTTTTTGTAGCGATGCACTACTAACTTAAAAATAAATAACTTGACTACGATTACAACTAGTTACTTGTTACAAATAACTTATCCACCACGTCTTGATCTAGTTGTTGAACACCTATTCATTAACCCAGAGGTCTTGGGTCTGATTCTTAATGGAAGTTGAAATCCATGATATATTGAACTTGAGATAAATAAAGTAAAGTAGGATTAAACAGGTTTGAGGTTTCATAGAATGGCCCTAAGGGTCTTTAAATGACGTTTAGGGCCCAAGATCTCTTTGATGACGACAGTTATAAGACTTATTCAATTCATGATGTATCTACATATTATATATTCAAAATGTGTCTATACTATGTAATGAATGTGATGATTTTTGAAGCTCATATAAAAAATAACTATGACAACGATAATGTTCCTTTTCTACTCATTTGGCTCTGATAATTAATATTCATCTCTCGGCTAAGTTAGAAGATCTTCTTTGTTTGCTGAAGATTGTGATGCTTTTGACATCCAGTGTTCTTTCAAAATATTATAACAGTGATCGAACTTAAGATCTCTTTGTCACATGTATTTTCAAACCATTCATGTACGTGTTGTATTCAACTACAACTCAAATATTAAGATCTACTCGTGATTTCGAAAAAAAATTAAAGACACAACTTACATATTAAACTCTCTAATAACTACCAGGTCCTCTATCGTTTTCTCCATTTCTTGGGTTTCTTTCTGACATGGGCGAATAACCACAAAAGTCCGAGCATTGTTTCTGTTTCTCGCTCAACTACGTTTAGCATCCTTTGCTACACCACTTGATTCGTACGTCTTGAAATACTTGGCAACTTTCCTCCAATAAGTATTCATTTCCTAAAATCGCATTTGTTGCGACGTATAAAATATAAATAACTGTTCGCGAGCACACCATCATCAACTTGACTATGACACTTGGGAGTGACGGATGATGGGGTAGGTGTTTCATCAAAATCAACATACATTTCTTCAATGTTATTAGAAATGTATGTTAATGTTTTTTTTGACGTTACCATTCCTTAGTTCAACATAAGTGTGTCGGGAAACCCACTTGATATTTTTTTTTGACAAATGAGGTTGGGTGGAGCAATGGGGTGGTTCCCCTTTTATAGCCGGTATCCGACGGCTGTATTGTGGGAGTCTACGGACTCTTTGTTGGGGTCCCTCCTTATAATAAAAGGACTCCTACTTGGAATAGGTTTTCTCTTATTCCTTGTTTGGGGAAAAAATAGAAGTTTCTATTTTTTCAAGCCTAAAAAAGAATTCCTATTTCTATTGGTAAACCTCCCTATTTATCATTATAAAAGGGAATGAAAGGGAAGAGATTATACACAACAACTTCCAGAACAAAGAGAAGTCAGAGAAAGAGAGATTTCTGAAGTGGTTCTT
>BEHA01044772.1:7617-22765 GCA_002897215.1 Eschscholzia californica subsp. californica | reverse complement strand
TGATCATTCTTTTATAAAAACAAATCCTAATTTCCCTCCTTACCCAGAGAACCCATTGATTAAGCAGTACAGTGCTGAGTATTGGATCTTGGGTGATCTCATGACACCTAAGAATTTAAGAGGAAATTCATTTGCAGAGAGGGTTTACAATTTTGATGATGCTGATGTGATTTTTGTTCCTTTTTTTGCTACCCTAAGTGCTGAAATGCAGTTAGGAGTTGAAAAGGGATTGTTTAGAAAGAAGGTTGATGGTAATGAAGATTATAAGAGGCAGAAAGAGGTTGTGGATTTGATTAAGGGTTCTAAGGCTTGGAAGCGTTCGGGTGGCCGGGATCACGTTTTCGTCCTCACTGGTTTGTTCCTCTCTTGTCTTTCTTTACTTTTACAGCATTTTTATGTAATAAACTGTCAAAATGCTAAAATATGGATTCAACAATTGAAACAAAATAGTACATTGATTATATCTTCCTCTAATTGGTAATGAATCTTAGATTAATACTTATATAATTAAACTTATTAGTGTTGGTACGATTCCTCCTTCGAAATTTTGTAAAAGAATTTGACAAACAATTTGAAAGTGTTACGATTTCGTAGCTTGTTTAGATGAATAATGAGTGTGGGCTTTAGTTCGTTGTTTGATTGTACCAGTGTTCAGACACTTGATCAAATGTCCTACAAGCTTGTATAGATTGCAAAAACTTTAGGGTTGAATTCCTTGGCGAGTGAACTTTTTATGGATCCATCTCCATCGATTTTTTAACTGGTCATACAGACACAGAGCACTTCGGTAGTTTAACATAATACACTTGATTTACTTATATGTAGTCTTTGATACTTTTCCATTGTTACTGTCAATGTTACCAAATATCTTATCCACCTTGTGTACCACGTATTTGGTTCCACAATTTTAGCTTAACTGTCATGTTTGTGCAATATATTTTTTTCTGACTATAATCGAACTTAGAAGCTGGAAGATTAAGCAGTCTTAAGCAGCTTATGGTTTAGTCTCTGGATTGTCAGGTTATGTTAAAACTTGAAGCGTTCTTTGACAGACCCAGTTGCCATGTGGCATGTTAGAGCCGAGATAGCTCCGGCGATTCTCCTAGTGGTTGATTTTGGTGGATGGTTCAGGCTTGACTCAAAGACATCCACTAAGAATTCTTCAGAGATGATACATCACACTCAGGTTTCACTGCTGAAAGATGTAATTGTTCCATACACTCATCTACTTCCTAGGCTGCAGTTGTCCGAAAATCAGAATCGCAAGACTCTTCTCTACTTCAAAGGGGCCAAGCACAGGCACCGGGTAAGTATTTATATTATTCTTCCTCCGATTCCTTCTGCCAATTTGGAGAAGTTACTAAAGAATTGTTACTCTGTTAACACGACAACAACAATTTTAGCTTTGGCCTAGTTGGGCTTTCTCTAAAACGTGGGATTGTTAGGGTTTGATAATTAAGTGACCAAACTGAAGTGAAATAACACAACATTTGAGATGTTCCTACTTTAATTCTGAGTTACAGATCCTTCCGTACCCCTCTAACCCTTAATGTGCACAAAATATTCATAGATTAAGAAAACTTTAACATTCTTTAAAGTCTATGCTTAGAATATGCTTATTATTAATTCTTCACGATTTCGCAACTTTTGAATTATTTATCTAATACAAGGTGAGATGATGCATAGAACGTACGGTTCTGGCTGCCCGCCCAGGAGAGTTTCTGTAAGATGAATAATCTATATTAGCCTGATTAGAGTATATGACCTCCTTGCTGCACGGAACCGAAACTACCCCCAAAGAAGAGGTTTTCACTTTTTTCTACGCCAAAGTAATCTTCTTATATTTATCTAAGAAAAATAATGGTAGCATGTTTTTCAAGATATGAGCCGTACGCTTTATTTGTCAATTATGAATCCCCTCCACATTCTCCAAATCTTGGTAAGCCCATGTTTTCATGCTAAAAACAATAGCTACAAGGCCAACTTGTTTATGGTTTCCCTTTTCTATTGCACAAATGGAAACAAATTGCATAATTGAGCACCTGAAAAGCTCTAGTACCTCTATATTCGTCCTTTCCGAGATTAAGACGTGACTTTTACCGTTGCATATCACATCTAATTAGACATTTCTTAACAAGTTACAAATGAAAAAACACAGTATATCTTCCATTATTTTACCTGAAATTCTCTTACTTATTTGCCAGGGTGGTTTGGTTCGTGAGAAATTATGGGACTTATTGGTTAATGATCCGGATGTTGTTATGGAAGAAGGCTTTCCTAATGCAACAGGCAGGGAGCAATCAATAAAGGGGATGAGGAACTCAGAGTTCTGCTTGCATCCAGCGGGTGATACACCTACTTCTTGCCGACTATTTGACGCTGCCCTTAGTCTCTGCATACCCGTTATAGTAAGTGACAATATTGAGCTCCCATTTGAAGGAATGGTCGACTATTCAGAGTTTTCTGTTTTTGTGTCGGTTAGCAACGCCTTGCAACCCAACTGGCTTCTGAATTATCTGAGAAGCATCTCTAAAAGGCAAAGAGAGATAATGCGCTCTAATATGGCTAGGATTCAACCAATTTTTGAATACGATAATGGGCATTCAGGTGGCATTGGGCCAATTCCGGTAGATGGCGCAGTTAATCACATATGGAAAAAGGTTTATCAGAAATTGCCCATGGTTAAAGAAGCAATCATCAGAGAAAAGAGGAAACCTGAAGGTGTGTCAGTTCCACTTAGATGCCATTGTACATGATATTTCTGAAGCTCTATTACAAAATTTTTAGTTTTATTTTTCTTGTAGTTCATAAACAGAACTATAGAAGACTAAAAATCACAGAATCGTTCTGATTTCTTTGTGCTGTTCGAAAATTTCCCTGTTTATGGTTTTAATCTCAGTTTTAGGTGGTGTTTGTTTTTTTCCCACCATCTGAATTGAGTCTGTCAGATACAACTAAAATCAATCTATTTAGCCATTCAGATGAGTCAGATATCACAATTCAGACGAGTCAGATATAACATTTCAGACAAAACAAATTTACTGAAACATTGGATTCATAATTATTTTGATTTCACTCGCGTGGTATCTCGGCCAATATATTTTTTGAATAAGCAAATATATTTCGACGATATTTAAAGAACCTTGCGAGTACATCTTCCATGCTCTTCGCAGACATCTTATTACTATGAGAGGCCACACAATTACTATGAAAGACCATACAAAACGTTTGAGGCAAGCTCTGTCTCGGTTCTCAGACATCTACTAAGTGTCATCCCCCTTTCTTTAAACCTAAATTAGTGATGTCGGAACTCGGTTATCTTCTTGATGATCGAAATCTACAGTCAGATGATGAATTTCTTACGAGTGATTGATGAAACAAAGCCTGCAAAAGTTATTGAAGACACTCCGATGTTCAAGTCAGTGAGGTGTTTTTGCAATTTTAGTGAAACAATTCAAAGCTTGAGTTAAAGATGACTTTTGATCCCTTCTTCGGGCAAATCTGATATGGTTATATAGGTTTGAATGAGCTGTAGTATTGCCCAGCTGAGATGATGCGGTGGTAAGGCACTGGTCTTGATGAGAGCCACGTGTGGATAACCATTTAGAGAATAATTTCTTATGAGTGTGTGTATTCTGATACTGACAGGTCCTCTGACTATAAAGGTTCATGTATGAAAAGTGGATCATTGGCGTTTTCTGGTGTTCCACGTCACTTTGCTATATTCAGGTCTATTTAGGCTCGGGAGAACTGATCGTTTCAGCATAACTTTGCTCTAGGCCTCTAACCAAGTCAGGGTTTAAGGTGGGTAAACCTCATCTCGGATCCACTGTCCCACTTGCATCGAGGTAGTACGAGGCCCAAAGTGCCGAGTTGGTTTCTGCAAACCTCTATTTCCATTCTAAGACCCGAGACAGGGCTTTGTCTAGAGTTGATTTGGTTTTCCTCTTGGCTCACGTCTACCTAGAGCAGGGTTCAAGACATTTAGTAGACTCGTGCTGACATCCCATGTCAAGACTTAGGTGGCAAGGTTCCTTTTGGGTCTATCCCCTAATGGTTTTGACGTGCATGGGTTAACCCGTTTGTATTATAATATAGTCAATTCGTTGACTTCTTGCTCTCGTCAAATTTACCAATATTTGACTCAACATTAGTTATCAGGTAGTGAACACAGTTTCTTCGTAATGTTTTAAAACTAAAATAAGATATTAATCATTTGCGCTGACATAAATATTGCAACAAAATCTACTCCACTTACATACCATTTACGTAAGTCGACGAACCAATTACTTTGCATTGTTGAGCAACTTCATCCCCGTTTATTTTTCTTTAGGAAATTGGATCATAGATCACGAGGTATTTTGTTTTCTTTTAGTTGCATCTATCGTAATTATACGTTTGCCTTACTTTCTTTGGAAATTTTAAGATGAGTTTTTCTCTCGATGGTTTATTCGGGTTTCTGTCTTTAAATCGGTTTGGGAGATGTTACAATTACTTTGAGAATTACTTATATAGAAGATGACATAATGGCTCATTTTCCAAGTCTAAAACAAGTAAGACATTGCATACAACTTATCAATACTACACAAGGATACCACTTAAAAATGAGTGAGCATGTTATCAGTCATTCGTTTGTCTTCTGTTCCAGTGGTAATTCCTTACAACAGTGGAAGAGACCCATGTCGAAAAGGACCATAAATGACACCATCTTTCGGAGTTCTTTTACAGAGTATGATATTTTATCATAATATCTTTCAAGAGATTTGAGACATTTTAGACTCACATATTTTGTCAAAATTATTTAAGGTGAAATTCGAACGGGAGAGATCTTTTTTTTTTTGTTAAGATGAGAGATTTTTGGGTTTATATTACAAAAGTTATTTGTTTTTCAAACCTAAAAGTAAACGGTAATTTTTTTTTTTGGAAGACGACTACGATAACAAGACCGGACCTATAGCCCAACAAGACAATGGCCTAAAGTCCAACAACATTATTTATATCCTAATAATCCCGAGTCAAATAACCAAAGATTCCACCTTTTCTGAGATTCGAACCTGGGACCTCCAGAACTTTCGAGAGTTTATGTCAACACTTTGGAATCACTTGGGCTACCGACTATTGACAAAAATAAACAATAATGAAAGCCATTGGGTTGGGTGGCATCAAGTATGTCTACGTATAGGAGAGATAAAGTTTAAACTCATCGTATTTGGAAAAAGAATAATAAGATAATTTGTTTTCGAAAAAGTTGAAATATATTTATGTTCGTACTTTGTAGAATAATGAAGGAAAAGAAAACCTTTTGTAAGAAACAAAAATAATTAATTATGTTTAGCAAATTAGTAAGCAAGGAAAAAGAAAGAAAATGTTAGAACTAAAAGTCGCGGAAGCTATCGAACCTATCCTAGAAATTGATCCGATTATGAAGATTAATCGAAAAGCTAAGTCAAAATAAAATATGCGAACAGAATTTAACGAGGTTCGGCTTGGAAGCCTACGCCCTCGGGCGAACAAGAAATCTTTATTGAAGGATAGATGAAGACGACTCACACAACCCGCAAGTTCGTCCCAAGATGGTACCGTATAGTAATAACCTTCTATACTAAATCTTCGACGACCGAGAAATTTAACACCGCTCAAAACTATGAACAAAAAATTTCTCTCTCACTTGCTCTCTCTCTTTAGCTCTCTCTAAAGAAGAGTTGTTGTTGTTTGTGTTGATGTGTTGATTACAAAGCACTCAACCCCTATTTATATATATTATAAGCCAAAAAATTGGAAACTGCCTATTGAGCCAAAAAATTGGAAACCATCCCAATTTGGAAACTGCCTATTGCTGCCTCTTAAACCTCCTCTTCAATTTTTAGAAACTGCCTCTTACAATTCTCCACCTCGTACACAATTTGATATACTTCAAATTTTGGACGAACACCAGGATACTCCTTGTAAGATATATCTTCTTTTTGTGACTTCATCCGACTGCGCCACATGACCATGGCTGCCTACGTACCCTTTTACAGGATCAAGCCTACCGTAGTTCTACCAACCCTTCACATAAAGAAAACCTTGTCGCCATTACGCCCTTTCGGGCAACTTAACACGAGCCGATTTGTAGCAATTTCAGGCAATGCTGAAACTTGCTACATGTCACCACTTTAGTCAACATGTCCGCGGGATTCTCATCTGTGTGTACCTTCATGAGAGAAACATCACCTTCCTCTATGACATCTCGTACAAAGTGATACCTGACATCGATATGCTTAGTGCGAGCATGATGAACTTGATTCTTCGCCAAGTGGATCGCACTTTGACTATCACACCATAAATCTACACACTCCTGCTTAATCCCTAGATCATCCAGAAGACCCCACAACCACAATGCTTCCTTCACACCCTCGGCCATAGCCATATACTCGGCCTCCGTAGTAGATAACGCAACTGTAGATTGTAACATCGATCGCCAACTAACTGGAGCACCATGTACCCTAAATACATAACCAGTAGTAGATCGTCTTCTATCTAGATCGCCAGCATAATCCGAGTCAACATAACCGCTTATCTGACATGTGTCTCCACCAAAGCACAAACCCGTATCAGCAGTACCCTTCAAGTACCTCAAGACCCACTTCACAGCTTCCCAATGTGTCTTCCCCGGGTTTGCCATAAACCTACTAACCACACTGACCGCCTGTGAAATGT
Source organism: Eschscholzia californica subsp. californica (assembly GCA_002897215.1). NCBI lineage: Eukaryota > Viridiplantae > Streptophyta > Magnoliopsida > Ranunculales > Papaveraceae > Eschscholzia > Eschscholzia californica. The sequence goes on along the minus strand of BEHA01044772.1, from coordinate 16,066 downwards.
CCGGACGAGTACACACCATAGCGTACATCAAACTGCCAACTGCACTAGCATACGGTACACGATCCATATGATCCTTCTCCACCGTAGTAGTGGGAGATTATTTTCCCGAGAGCCTGAAGTGTGGTGCCAAAGGTGTTGACACCGCCTTCGCATTCTGCATCCCAAATCGAGAAACTACTCGTTCGATGTAAACTTTCTGATTCAAGTACAGTTTCTTACTTGACCGCTCTCTCTTAATCTCCATTCCCAGTATCTTCTTTGCAGCGCCCATGTCTTTCATCTCAAACTCTTGACTGAGTTGAGATTTCAACTTATTTATCTCCACCATGCTTCTAGAAGCAATAAGCATGTCATCCACATACAAAAGGAGATAAATAAAGTCACCTTCGCAAAGTTTCTTGATGTATACACAACAATCATAGTCACTTCTGCGAAAACCATGCTTTAGCATGAAAAAATCAAATCGTTTGTACCATTGGCGAGGGGATTGTTTCAATCCATAAAGAGACTTCCTCAAACGACATACTTGATTTTCTTTACCCTCAACCTTGTATCCCTCAGGTTGAGTCATATAAATTTCTTCTTCCAAATCTCCGTGCAAGAAGGCGGTTTTAACATCGAGTTGTTCCAGCTCAAGATCCCTGTGAGCAACAATACTCAATAGCACCCGAATAGAAGTATGTTTCACGACCGGTGAGAAAATCTCATTGTAGTCGACCCCTTCTTTCTGTGCATAACCCTTGGCCACTAGTCTTGCCTTATACCTTGTACCCTTGATCTCGGAAGAATCCTCTTTCTTCTTGTACACCCATTTACAACCAATAACAGACTTACCTTCGGGCAATGGGACAACCTCCCATGTCTGGTTCTTGTGAAGAGACTCCATCTCTTCTTGCATAGCAACCAACCAACTCTCTCTTTCCTCCGCGGTAATAGCTTGTTTGAAGGTGACCGGCTCGTCGTCTTCCACCGAGAATGCATATTCAACCAGATTTGCCTGCCCGTAATGCCTAAGAGGTTTGTCTGACCCTAACCTCTGTACCGGCTTATATAACCGTTTCGGCCTAGTGTGTACCGAAACATCTTGCTGTTGTTGTTGTAAAACTTGTGTACCTTCCCCTTGAACCTCCTCATGATCGGGTTCATCAATTTCCTCATCCTGAGTATTATCCTGATGCTTCACCTGATCATGATTCCTAGAAACCCGTTGGTCTTCGGCTTCTACTTCCACTACTTGAGCTTTAGTAGACCCAACATCACCACAACTAGGCACCGTAGCTTTCGCCATAGCTACAATAGATGACTCATCAAACACCACATCTCTGCTGATTACAAACTTATTGTCTTCTGTACACCATAGCCGATAACCCTTGACTCCTGTAGCATATCCTAAGAAAATTGCCTTCTTTGCTCTATTGTCAAGTTTGTTACCTTTAACATGGTAATAGGCCGTACAACCGAAAACCTTAAGTCTCCCGTAATTTGCATGTTCACCTGACCACACCTCATAAGGTATGCCGCCATCTAAAGAAGAATGTGGAGACCTGTTCACAATATAACAAGCTGTAGCAACAGATTCTGCCCACCATTCTACGCCTAATCCCGAATTGGAGCGCATACATCTAGCCTTCTCAAGTAGTGTACGGTTCAATCTCTCTGCGACTCCATTCTGCTGAGGTGTGTTTACTATTGTCCAGTGCCTCACAATGCCTTCCTGATTACAAAACTCCTTGAATGCCCCATCCGTGTACTCGGTCCCATTATCCGACCTTAACGTCTTCAGCTTTCGACCAGTTTTGTTCTCAACCATTGCTTTCCACACCAGGAATGTGTTGAATACCTCATTCTTATGCTTCAGAAAATAAAGCCAGACAAATCTCGAATGATCATCAACGAAATGTAACAAAATACCTGGAACCACCCTTGGAAGGTAACTTTGCCGGTCCCCAGACATCGGTGTGTACGTAGTCTAACACCTCTTTGCTCCTGTGCTTACTTGTAGAGAACGTCACCCTGTGTGCCTTCCCGAACACACAATGCTCACAAAACTCCATGCAAGGCTTCTTCATGTCCTTCAACAAGCCTTTCCCGCACATCAAAGATAGACCCTTTTCTGACATATGCCCAAGGCGCATATGCCAAAGCCTCGTACTAGCCGTGGGATCCCTTCCACTGATTCCTACTGCTACATCTCCCGTAATTGTTGTCCCCAAAAGTTTGTATAAATTACCGTAACGAGTACCTCTCATTACCACCAAAGAACCCTTAACGACTTTTATGGAGCCATTCTCTATAATTATCTTACAGCCGTTCCGCTCCAACACACCAAGGGAAATTAGATTTTTCCGCAAATCGGGTATGTGTCTTACGTCCGTCAATGTTCTCACCACTCCATCGTGCATCTTGATACGTATTGTTCCGAGTCCCACAGTTTTACATATACTATCATCACCCAGTATAACTGTACCACCATCTATACTCCTATAGGTAGTAAACAACTCCCTATTTGGACACATATGGTGTGACGCCCCTGAATCAAGCATCCACTAATCGAAGATTTTCTCAGACACCTCTGTCGCCGAGAAACATTCATCCGCCTCTTCTGACACATATCCCGCCTCTTGCATCTCTTGTTTCTCCTTGTAACCTTCGTTCTTTTGCTTCAACTTTCTCTTTGGACAAGCCGCTTTAAAGTGGCCAAGCTCACCACAACTAAAGCACGTTTTCTTGAAAGAGCCTCTAGATTTGGATCTAGATTTCCCGCCCTTTCCCTTTCCCCTTTCATTACTCCTCCCCCTCGTTACAAACAACCCTTGTGCTTGATCCTTGTCTACTCCACCCGACGCCATACTGCTAGTAGCAACCTTACGAAGGTCATCCGCTAATAGCGAATTTCTCGTCTCTTCCATGCTTAGACTATCACCAACAAGCATCAAAGTTTGAACAAGGTTTTCATAGGATTTTGGCAATGAAAGTAACAATATGAGGGCTTGGTCCTCATCCTCAACCTTAACATCAATATCCTTCAAATCTGAGATAATCCTGTCAAACCTATTCACATATTCCTGAATAGAAGAACCCTCTTCCATTCTACATGTGAATAATTTGGATTTTAAGTAGATCCGATTCGTTAAAGTTTTCGTCATGAAACTGCTTTCTAGCTTTAACCACACACCCGCCGCCGTTGTTTCTTCGTCCACTAGGAACGCCACGTCCCTCTCAAGACACAACATAATGGTAGCCCATGCTTCGAGATCTAACTCTTCCCAATCCTCATCTGACATATATCCTGGTTTCTTTCCCGTCAACGTCTTGTGTAATTTCTGCGAGATTAGCAGATTCTTCATCTGCATCCGCCAATAAGAAAAATCGTTTTTCCCATTGAACTTCTCTATCTCATATTTTCCTGATTTGACCGTACCACTTCTCGATCCCATCTTCTCTTCGTTCAATCTCAACAAGGCTCTGGTACCAATTGTTAGAACTAAAAGTCGCGGAAGCTATCGAACCTATCCTAGAAATTGATCTGATTATGAAGATTAATCGAAAAGCTAAGTCAAAATAAAATATGCGAACAAAATTTAACGAGGTTCGGCTTGGAAGCCTACGTCCTCGGGCGAACAAGAAATCTTTATTGAAGGATAGATGAAGACGACTCACACAACCCGCAAGTTCGTCCCAAAATGGTACCGTATAGTAATAACCTTCTATACTAAATCTTCGACGACCGAGAAATTTAACACCGCTCAAAACTATGAACAAAAAATTTCTCTCTCTTTAGCTCTCTCTAAAGAAGAGTTGTTGTTGCTTGTGTTGATGTGTTGATTACAAAGCACTCAACCCTATTTATATATATTATAAGCCAAAAAATTGGAAACTGCCTATTGAGCCAAAAAATTGGAAACCATCCCAATTTGGAAACTGCCTATTGCTGCCTCTTAAACCTCCTCTTCAATTTTTAGAAACTGCCTCTTACAGAAAATAATAAAGAAAAAGTTCATGCTATGTCATTATAACCATGAGATTGAATTTACTATTTTCTTTTCGAATTATCAGCGTGTATGTCATTATAACCATGAGATTGAATTTACTATTTCTTTTCGAATTATCAGCGTGCTTCGAACCTTTGTCTTTTAACGTGAAAGATTAAACTTCTTACCACTTCAACTAAGAATGGTGGCTGAATTTATTGAAGTTTGCTAGTAAAATTGACCAAATTTGTATTTTACCTTTAAGAGTTGGGATGAGAGGTGAGGTTTTCTCACCTTTGTGCCCCATAGGCCCCTTGTGGCCTCCCTTGGTGGTTTGTGTGAAAATCTTGTGGCCCAAAAAAGGACCCCAACCTTAACTCCATAATCCGTATATCCTGAATATCAGCATATGGTCGAAAATCAATTAACAATTACAGTGAACAAATTGATCTCCCACATGTACCAATATAGGGATATGGTCCTCTGCACATGCTGGACTCTCTATTTTTCTACCAAATACGTATAAAGTATTGTTTTCATATATTAGTAATATAAAAGAAGAAACCCTAGCTGTTAAAAGTCTACTATGTTGACCTATAAGATTTGATATAATACAGAATCTGCATAGGCTGTAATTACATTACAATCCTTCTCTAAAAGTTCCTAAAAGTCAACTAGAGTCCATCTTATGGCGTGTACCTGAGGAGGACAACTACACCCTGTAATTCAGTGAGGTCGGTGTTTTGAGGAAACGAGAATAGTTTTCGGAGAAAAATGTGGAAACCCAAAAAAACAAGAACCAAACACACTCTTAAGATCGCCTGCAGAGTATCGCCGACTGGAGTTATCGGATATGGCCGACGACATTATTTCTCTCTCTCATGTCCCTCTCTCGTGTCCCTCTCTCGTGTCTCTCTCTTTACTCACACTCTCTCTCTTTCTTCTCGATTTCGTCTCTCTCTCGAGAACTCCAGCAAAGGGGTTGCTCCCCTTCGCCGCACTTCTGGTTTCCAGACGAAATCGATCTGGTTTCGTCTGGAAACCAGATGATTAAACGAGATCTGGTATCGTCTGGAACCAGATGAGACCAGATCCTCATCTGGAACCAGATGAGACCAGATCCTCATCTGGTCTGGTTTTCAGACGAAACCAGATCAGTTTCGCTGGAAACTAGGTTTCTAGCGAAGGGGTTCAACCCCTTCGCCATAGATATAGAGAGAGAAAACAGAGGGAGAATAGAGAGAACAGAGGGGGAGAGAGAGAGGGGGAGAGAGGGAGGGAGAGAGCGAGAAAGAGGGAGAGAGAGGGAGAGAAAGTTCGCCGAAATTTTATGGAGGTGACCGGAGTTCATGTGGAAGTGGGAGAAGAAGCTGAAAATATGAAGTGTTCGGGAGAAACAAAAAGTTTTGTTTCCACCCAAAACTTTGTACCCGGAAAATTCATTTATTTCCCCAAATCACCCACCTTGAGTGATTCTATACTTCCGTGTAATTCTAATTTCTCCATTTCTCAAAATATGTAGTTTCTTAATATTGTTAAAATTGTATTTTGTAAATCAAGTAAAAATCTTAATTAGAGTCTATTGTATATCTATAAATATAGATTGATTTTTTGTGTGTTCTTCATCAAGTGAAGACACAGTAAATTTCGTGTTCAATAATTCAATTAGTTTAACAAAGTGTCAGACCAACATACAAAATCCACTGGTGTCATTGTCCCACCATCAATTACTATCCCATTCCTCCCTTTTACTCAACCACATTCGTTTGTGAACATTATTGGATTCTACTAATTACTTGCCGTGGCAAACTCAAAATACTCCCATCCCTTCAAAGCTTTGATCTTGAAGATATGATGATGGCTCGAAATCACCGCCATCGCCGTTACTAAGTGATGGATATGTTAATCCAGTGTTTCTTTAGTGGCAAAAGGAGGGCAAGTTAGTCTCCGCGTGGTTATTATCGTCTCCTCCGAACCAGTTCTTCGTCATGTTATCCGTTGTCAAACCGTATGTGTTGTTTGAACTTCATTGGAGCAACAGTTTGCATCAAAATCTTCGGCTCATTTACTACATTTCAAAGGTGAGCTTAATGTATTAAAAAGTGTAATCGAACCATGCGTGAGTTTAATTCTCATGAACGATTCTCAGCCAACACTCGTGCAACTTCAGATTATGCGATTTCCACACTTGAACTTCAACATGTCATTCTTGATTGTTTGGATAGTTCATATGGCACCATTGTCTCCTCTTTAACCTCCTGAAAGGGGTTTTGCAGATTGCAAACCGAATTAGACATAGACGCTTACTCAAGGAATTTTCAATTTCATCTACCTTATAAGTTATGGTATTCAATGTAAAAAGTGATGGATAAGTTGGTGACAACTCCACCTTGGATTGACAGTAAGAGATATATATATAGTCGAAATTATTAAAAATTACAAAAATGAAGGAAACTTTTTCATAGAAATAAAGGCAGAAATTAGAAAATGAAAAGAAGCGTGCGGGTGAATCTAATAAGTAAATTAATCTGAAACCCATCCGAAAGTCGTCCTACAACATGTGGATGCTCGACCTATGGCGGCTGCGTCTCCAACTATAACTTTAAACTTATTAGGGTTTTGTTCCTATGTCATCTTCACCACTCTAATTTCATTGTGCCACCCCTATAACTCAAGGATGCCCTTTTAGAAACTTCTATCAACAGGTAATCCTAACCATTAGATCAATTTACTTGTGAAGAAGTAATTTAGTTTTGTTATATCAGCCGTTAAACTTTCAGATGTTTCAGCTTCATCTTTTAGGTATAATGATCTTGGTTGTACGAAGAATCATCTTAGTTTTGTCCCTATAATTATGAGTAATTAGCAACACACCCTTGGTACTTGTACGGATAATTTCTTTAGTCCTTTACCATAGGTTGGCTCTGACTTCTATTTCAACTTTGAGGAACAATCTATCTTGTGAAAAGTTCAATTTAGCTTTTTATTCAACCATTTTTGGAAGGAATGCAAGTTTGATTCTTTCCCATTGAATTTTGCTTTCGTAATGAACTACCAATGAAGTTCAACAAAAAGAAAAGATTATCAATGAACAAAATGACAATTTAAAGGAAAAGATAGAGCTAGGTACGTACGATTAGCAATAAATGTTGGTGACCTACACATTATATTTCTTTTTTTTTTGATGAAGATACACATTATATTTCTTACTCGTTTTTTTTTTTTTCAAATGAATAAATTTGTATTATTATGTAATAAGATATATCTAATGTTTCATCCAACTCAAAACCAATTAGCAATAAATGTTGATGACCTACACATTATATTTTTTGTTACTAGATCACCCTTCTCTCGTGTGAGACTATTCTTCCCTTCGCTCTTCCCATTTTTCTATTGATAGTACTACAAAAGACTTATATCTAATGTATTTATGTACTAATTTATGGTAAAAAGGAGTTGTAGCTTGGTAGTTATTGATTTAGTTAAAGCATAAGAGGTCCCCAGATCAAATCCTTACCATTTGTTTTTTTTCTTCCGGAAATCATAGGGCTACACCCACCAGTAATGTTCAATGATGTTAAAACTTGTCTTTTTGGTATTAGTCAGAATAGTGACTGCTATTTGAGTCTCGATCTGCTCCTCATGAACCGGGGTGAAAAATCTGAAGTCGAAAACCTCTTTGACGCTCAAGACAGTTAAATTGCTCTTACTGTTAAAATATTGAATATTTAGTGAACCTTAGAGACTTACTCATTTTATTGAGAGAGTTGATTCCCTCCTTTCGCTCATGCCTTCTTCATAGCAAGTTGATTACCTTTATATAGGCTGCTTTGACAGACTGTCTAGAGGTGGTGATGGTGAGGCAGTTGAGACCTCGTGTCTTCGATATTTAGGAGATACCTTGTTCTAGGATTTTTGATACATAATCCGAGTTTGTAGATTCTTTGGTAGATGTTTCCTCCTTGAAAGACTCTTGAAGCCCAATTTAATAAGTACTTAAGATCCTCACCTACTGGGATCTTTGATAGTATTTCCAGATTAAGTCGACAAACATTAGATACACTTTTACCCTATATTTCGTGATTGAGGTCTCGAACCCACTTACGCGAACCCCCTAATCTTGTCTTATACCCCAGGAGAGACTTGGTTGTATTTGAGTCGGGGCAGGACTTAGGCCTAAGATGATCGTACCGACTTCCTATTCTGAACTTGAGTGACAGACTTCATTCGGATTCAACCTCCATGTTGACTTGATGTCGGTTAACGGACTAGACTTTTGGTATTTTCTTGACTTACTGATCTTAGTCAAATGATGACCAATTTTCTATGTCCGTTTACAGTGGAGTTGAAAATGGTGATGAATAACTTTTCTTTTATTTCTTATTCATACTCTTTTTGAATATACAATAGCTCATATATATATATATGAGAATTCCTTAAAATAAAAAATATAATTATCTAAGTAATTACAGCAACAT
>BEHA01044722.1:252063-273909 GCA_002897215.1 Eschscholzia californica subsp. californica | reverse complement strand
TACCTTACAGAAGCGATAATGAAAACATTATAGAATACCATCGTAACCTTAGCAGAAAAGGTTATAGATCTCTAATTTACAGGTACTTAAACTCAAATCACCATATTTAATTATTACTTACCATACAATTTTAATTAACCTTAATCCACTTATTAACAGTGGTGATCATGATATGTTGGTGTCACATAAATCAACCGAAAAATGGATAAGGTTGCTCGACTTACCCGTTGTTGATGACTGGCGTCCATGGCTCGTTAATGAACAAGTTGCAGGGTTTGTCTTCTTCATTCATTGCATTAACTTTTAATTAATTACTTCATTAATTTTAATTATTGGGGATAATTAATGTCTAGTTAGGTGATTGTGTTTTAGATACACAAGGAGCTATTCCAGTGGCATGACATATGCAACCATTAAGGTAACCTTGCTTCTTAATTTTTTTGTTTCCCTCTCTTGCTATGATTTTTCAGTCTATCTAATCTGAAGGAGAAGGCCTCTATTTATAATGGATTACAAAGTTAGGTCTAGTTAAAAAGAAAAAAAAATTAGATGTAGATAAGAAACTTTCTAGGGTGCCTCTAAAGGTGTCCTGTCATTTTGCTCTTAGCCCGTCCCTCTCTTAGCACTCCCCGTGTCCCTCAGACTTAACAGTACGAGACCCATGGATTGGGGCAGTCCTCCGACGTTAGATTGGCCAGATCCAGTAGAGCCCAAGCGCCCTCGTTAGACAAAAACAAGTTAATGTTACCTAAAGCTCCTGTAGACACCAAAGCCAAAAGATAAAATGACATCTCTTTTACACCTCGCTCAAATGTATCTTACACTTGTTTCTAAGTTTTTGTTGTTACATTTTATACAGGGAGGAGGGCATACTGCCCCAGAGTACAAGCCTGAAGAATGTTTTGCCATGTTTGAAAGATTTTCATCTCGTAATCCTCTTTAAAATTTCCACTACAACCAAACTTGTTGTCATTAAGTTGAATAATATATCTTTTTTGCTTTAAAAAACTAAGAATTATCAGATGTATATTTAACAAAAATATTACTTATAAGTGAAAAAGTCAAAAAAAAATTGTTTGGTATTTTAATTCTACTTTTATCTGTCTCATGGATTTATTGAAATTTATTTATGATTTTCACGATTACTCGTGTGTAAGAAGTGGTAGTGACATTGATGTTAGTGGTGAAGATGGCGGTGCCGTGAATGTATGTTTTTGGGGGTTTGGTGGTGGTGGATGTATGATGGTGGCGGTGGATGTATGATGGTGGCGGTGGTAGTGAAGGTATGATCGTGGTGGTTAAGGAATGTGGGAGCTTGTTCTAGCGATGGAGGTATGGTGGTTGTGGTGGATAAGTACGATCGGCGAATCACGGAGCGGTTCGGAGCTAACTTCGTCCGAATCCTACATCGGGTTGCACCAAAGAGTTTCAAATTGATCGGAAGATATGACTAGAGGGATGAGACATAAAAATATGGATTGGATCCATAAATATGTCCAAAAAGGCGACGGCAAAGATTGTAAAGAAGTTCAGACCAAAAGTGAGTTTTGGGTCGGGGCTTAAAACCCATGAGTGGGTCGGCCAAGGTATGACCGACCACATTATAAGGGGCCGACCAGACCTAGCTCTTTAGGGCATAGGGTGGCCGACCAGAACAAAAGAAACAAAAGTTTTTATTTTGGTTAAATTCTTAAACCTGTTTCTAAGGCACTTTAGGAAACCTAATTAGGGTTGGACTCTAACTCTGGGATTCTATATAAGGGTCTCGTTAAAACATAATTAGGTGTCAAAAATTCTCAAAGAGATTTCTGACTCTACAACATCAAGTAGAGAAAGAAATAGAGAATAGTTCCTAATTATATATCTATCTAGTCTAAAGAAGAGGGTGTCGTTCGTCTAACCAACGAAAAGTTTAAGCTAACTTGAAGGTGGGAGATCAAGTTGATTGCTCGGGTGTCTCAAGTAGAGAAGATACGATTGGAACTCTTGGTCTTCTTGAAATCAATCTTATTAGGGTTAAACTAGTTAGAGGGAGACCATCAAGATGGGCCTCACGGTCGAACTAGTTAGAGGGCCTCATGGCCGAGCCCATTAGGGTCCATGTTTTAGTATTTCCTACTAAATCTAGGTTTAGAAGTTTCTATGTTTGAGTATCTTTGATATTTAGGAATCCTAATTTGAGTCTATCTAGAAGTTTCTAAGTTCCTATAAAAGGAAGTCAGGTCTGTCCTTGTTATTCAGATCAGAGAATATTATGAATCAAGTTTATTGTTAATCAAGTTTATCGTTTATTATTAATCAAGTTTATCATTTTATCGCTTTTATCGTTATTTCATCAGCTTTATTTCATTAGTTTAGTTTAATAACAATGGTGGATTCCATTACTTTTACGTTTCCGCAACAATCTACATCAGCTGATATTCAGAGCTTTAAGAATCTGGGAACAGATAATTTTTTTTTAATACTTCTCATCTTGAATGTTGGAATAATCTTCCGCGTTTAGGTTGGGATCCTTTAAGAGATGCACAACAACTCTATGTTGATCGAAAAGATCAAAACAAAATTAATGTCGATTCCAAAATTCCTATGTTTGATTATCAATATCATATAGATTTTTGGATTCAACAGATGGAAGATTGGTTTATAAACCAAGAAGTCCATGACGAAGATAAGGTTTTTGTCATCGAACAACACTTGTCTAAAAGAGTCTATGAAAAATTCAACGAGATGCAATGGAGACTCATTGATCAAGGAAAAAAATTCGTCGACGATTGGACTACATTGAAAAACATCTTTAGGTATGTTTTACTTCCTTTAGATGAATATTTTTCATATGTGGAGACAAAGATTGAATCCAGTAGACAGTTCTCGAATGTTATTTCGGTCACCGTTTTTCGATGGTATTGAAGAAGAAGTTCTTGACAAAAAGAATAAAATTTTCTCAATGACAGAGGAAAAAGAAGAACAAAGTGAATTATCCTCTTTTAGCTTGAAAAGGTCAGTTCATTCTAGTTTAGATTTGATTAAGCCATATTCGAGTTTGGTTTATAAGCAACACGAAGATGAACGTGGGAAGATCGTTTAAGTGAAGAAATTCAAGGTTGATTTTTCCATAAAGTATTATGTGGTGTTTGTGGTCTTCTTCATCAAATTAAAAGATGACGGGAGATGTTGCAATTTGTTGGAGGTTTCTTTCCTAAATTTATTTTTACAAGATTCTTTGCACTATGAGATAGAAGCTAGTGATTTCGTCCAAGTGGGTGTCCTTAAACCCCAATGCACTGTTCGATCGAAGTGGGAATTAAGGATTGCATTGTTGAGTCTCACTTGAGGGCAAGTTCGTTCTCGGTCGGGGAGTATGATGGAGACCATCAAGATGGGCCTCACGGCCGAACTAGTTAGAGGGCCTCATGGCCGAGCCCATTAGGGTTAGTGATGGGCCTCGAAAGTTTCCTAAATAGGTCACCACCCGCAAGTATACGGGCGTCAAGTAATAGTTCCGGTAAGACCGGTTCGTTCCTCAGGGACTAAGTGAAACTATCCTAATACTTAGAAGTAACACGCTTTTTGTTTTTGAAAATTGTTTTTTTTTGTGATAGAAATAATAAAATATTAAAACGATTAAAGGAAATGAACTCAAATGGGGGGAGGTACATAGGATTTTAGAATTCACACATACAATCACTTTTAAGAGCAAATAATTAGACAAATTGAATCTCTCTTTTTATAACTCAAAATTCAAGATAATGAACTACCCAAAATTTCGGAAGATGTTTTCGTTAAAATGTGATTGATAATCATAAATAGTAATTGTTTTATTTTGAAAAACAAATCTCTAAACTATTGGCTATTGATCGGTAAGCATACACCATCAAAGAACTTAATCTAAGTATGGTGTATCAAACTAAAAATATAGACAATGAAAAGAAAATAAGTTTAGCTAATTAAAACAACTTAAGCTTTTAAGCACGATCAAGAGATTCAGTCATAAAAGAATATGTTTCTAAAAGATCAATACGGTTTCATCATAAACCCTAGCAAGAGAAGTTAGTAAGAAATAATCATCAAGATAAAATCTAGTTAGCATGAGGGAAAAAGATAAAAATTGGATAAACTTAACTTTTCTCGCTGAATTTTCCTTGTTGCAACCAAACACTTCCTTGGAGAAAATGATTTTCCAGCAACGATGGAAAATTATTTTCCAGTGAGAAATTTGAGCCAAACAGGGTCTTCTTCTCCAACAGAGAAATTTCCTCTCTCTCTCTCTCCCTCTACTGTTTTGTTCTTCTTCTAACCTCTTTACTGTTTTGGTTAATTTCAATCCAAAAGACGAATAATAACAAGTTAAAATTAACAACTCAAAGAAAAGATTATATTAGAAGAAGATTTAGAAAATAATTCTCTCTTAATCTACAAATCTCTCTCTCTGTTTCTACTCTCTCTCTCTCTATTCTGTTTTGTTTCTCTCTCTAACAAAAAGAAAATACAGAAGAAGAAGGAGATGAAGATGATGGGAACTCTCTGCTTTTCTTCTTTCTCTCACAAAAAGAAGAAGACAGAGAAGATGATTTGCTTTCTTTTAAGAAGTCTCTGTTTTCTTTCTTTTATTCCTATCCAAATTGAAATGTTCTCTCTCTCTCTCATCTAAAAATCACACCATTAAAGCTCCAGAGAAGATGTAGAAAATATTGATTAAGAGCCAACAATGGACAATGGTGATCCCCCCAAAGATGAGATGATCCATTGCTCTCTGTTTCTCCTCCTTTAATAGCCGAATTCTATCTTCTTCAATCAAAAATATTCAGCCATCTCTTCTCTGTATAGGAAAGAAAATCTTCACCTTCTCTAAAGAGAAACTTTCTCTTTCGAAATATATCTTCCAGCCCCGCATCTTCCTTTCTTTCCTTTCTTTCCTTTCTTTTCTTTCTTTCCTTTCTTTCCTTTCTTTCCTTTCTTTCTATTCCTGTTTTAATTTGGGAAAATCTCGGTTTGAAAACAGCTCTCGGTTATAAGGAAAGGAAGAAGAAGATGATGACGTCAGCTGACGTCATCGAATCGGGTTGGGTTGTCCGGGTCACGCGTATAGCTTGGTGTATCTCTGGACGTGACAGAAAGTAGCCCGCGTATTCCCTGGTTCATTCGATTTCTTGCCGGATGCATGCCACGTGTCCCTCTTGACTTTTAGTATACCAAATTTGACCCGAACTTTGACTTGCTCTAATTTATTCATCCGGGCTCCGATTTGACTTCTGTTTTCGCCGTTGGACTCGTCTTGGACTCTACTTTCATCCGAGCATCAAAATTGTCCAAATTACCAAATTACCAAAATTCCCAAATGACCAAACTGCCCTTTTGTGTGTCAATCTCCCGATTTTAACCGTTTTTCGAGCACAATTCCATAGAAGCCGCCTGAACAAGAGAAACTTACAAATCATCAGAGTAACCGCTCGAAATAGACTAACTAACCCGAGTTAAGAGATTCAGATGGGACATTTTCATGTCTCATCAGTTAGAGTTTAGGAGTTTCCATGTTTTAGTATTTCCTACTAAGTCTAGGTTTAGAAGTTTCTATGTTTGGGTATCTTTGATATTTAGGAATCATAATTTGAGTCTATCTAGAAGTTTCTAAGTTCCTATAAAAGGAAGTCAGGTCTGTCCTTGTTATTCAGATCAGAGAATATTATGAATCAAGTTTATTGTTAATCAAGTTTATCGTTTATTATTAATCAAGTTTATCGTTTTATCGCTTTTATCGTTATTTCATCAGCTTTATTTCATTAGTTTAGTTTAATAACAATGGTGGATTCCATTACTTTTACGCTTCCGCAACAATCTACATCACGGGGATACTAGTTTAATATTAGATTTGTGAGATTCTGTTTAAAACACTAGGAGACACCATAACCTAATAGGTACGATGGTGGTGCATAAGGTATGAGGGTGGTGTTGATGTCGAAAAATGTCACCTCTAGTTATCAGTCAGGGAATTGAGACCTTGATGATCGTCCGATTGATATATGCTCCGTCTAGATGAAGGATATTCCTTTCTTTTATTCCCGCTCCCTGCTACAAGAAACCTGAGGGGAAAACTTGCAAAGAGTCCAAAAACCTCTCTGATGCTCAAGATAGTCAGAGTTTCCTTTGCAGTTAAAGATTGAGTATTGAGTGATTCTTGTGGAACGTAATGATCTTACCTTGGTGAAGTTGATGAGGTGCCCTTTTATAGGCTACTTAGGACCGACTGTGATAGACGATGTAGAGGAAGCGGTTGTAATCCACCGTTCGGCATTGAGATATTTCCTTTTTTAGTTTATCTCGTATCTACGATAACTAGAAGTTCCTATGTTCAATGATACTTTGTAGATATCCTGCCGAGTTGATAAATTTTCTAATAGATGTTTCCTCCTTTGAGACTTTTGCCCCAAGTTAATTAAACACTTAGGATCTTAACCGACTGAGATCTTAGGAAGATTCGGGATTAAGTCGGTAAGCGTGCGGCGCGGTTCTGCCTTCCCAGTTTAGGGTGTGAGACATCGACCTTGCTTACGTGGACCCCCTATACTTCTTGAGAATCCCAGGGCAAACCTGATTGTGTTTTAGGCGGAACAGGGTTGGATCTCCTTAGCAGATCTTGCCGACATCTCAAGTTCGAGCTTAGGTGGCAGATCTTTTCAGATCCAACGGTCCTGTTGCCTTGAGATGGGTTGACTCGTTGGGCTTCTGGTCTATTGTTGACGTCACTTAACGGTTAATCATTTTATGTATCATCAGGTGGTAGTGATGAAGGTAGAAAATACTATTAATTTTCCATGAAACACATTGATCTAGATTATCAATTTGTACAAGAGCGGGTAACTAGTGGGTCTTTACACGTGAAACTTGTTTCAACTAAAGATCAAGTTGCCGATATTTTCGCCAAGGGATTGGTGAAGGCGCGACATCAATTTCTATGCTTGTGGGAGGCTGATAGAGATATCTGATCCTACAAATTAGGCAGTTAAACTAGTCCAAAGATTGATATTTTAAATTATTGTTTAGTTTTATGTTATCTATACATTTGACTAAGTCATGTAACTGCCAAATATTAAATCAATACAAATCATTCTAAAACACTCATGAAAGGACACATAGATCAGATAATCAAACTTTTACATTTTTAGTAGTTGAGTGAACTCTTGCTAATTGAGGGAACTCTTACAAATTGAGGGAACTCTTACTAACTGAGAGAAATAAATTTTGTCCTTTTAGAAAAAGAAAGCGTAACTCATCTGTACTCTTGTGTGTGTGGATTACAGATAAAATTTAAAAGAAATTCAAAATCATTAGAATTTTTCTTAATTTTATTATAATTTTATCTGAATATTCATTCCAATTTAATAAAAGACTTGAAGGAACACAAAAGTAAAAAAAAAAAAACGAAAAACTCGAAAAATTGTGGTTACTAGTTTTCCTCTATCTTCACGAAAACTTATAATATTTTAAATCCGAAAAAATTAATTTGTAAGGGTCGGCCTAATTAATCTCTGATTACCTTAATAAAAATAAAATAATTAAATTGATAACATATTGGCGATAACAAGAGGCACCAGCAGTAAGCCAAGACGAACACGTAAAATTGAGAAAGACATGAACCAATGGTAATTTTTCTGGTTTATCTTTATCTTCTTTAATATTTAATATTATAAATACAAATCTACTTATCGTTTTATTGGATTTTGTATTAATACCATAAGAAAATTTTGAAATTTTTAATGCAACTTCAGTTTGATTTTCTTCAATCTGAAACTGATTAAACCCACAAGAAATGAAGCATTCTTCATTGATGAATCTTCAACATCAATATCATAAGTTGTTGTTGTTTTATTCCCATTTCTTTCTTCTTCTTCTTCTTGGTTTGATTCTTCAAGGAGAACTTGGAAGTTGTTCTTCATCTGGTTCTGAATCAGCTGGAGGAGGAGGAGGAATAAGTAAATGGGTAGTAAGAGATCTTCCAGGATATCATGGTGACCATGATCTTCCATTTCACCTTGAAACTGGGTATTGTTATAAAACTCAAACCTTTAAAAAATAGCTTAATAATTATTCTTTTTCGACTTTAGTTTGGTTGAAAATATGTATGGTTTATATTTCGGTGGACTCGTATCAAATGTGCTCTTGTTAATTCGGTGGGCTCGTACCTAATTCAGAAGGAGGGGTCCTTTTAACAAGACGCCCTTTAAACTTCCCAATATGTAATAACAATTCTTTATGGTAGTACGCGAAGAAGGATTACTTTAAAGTTATTTAAAGTGTGACACATTCTTTCAGGTATGTGGGTGTTGGGGAATCGATGGAAGTTGAGCTATTCTACTACTTCGTAAAGTCAGAAAGAAACCCTAACAATGATCCTCTTATTTTATGGGTTAGTGGTGGTCCACGTTGTTCGACCTTTGGTGCTTTTGCTTTCGAAATAGGTAAAGTTTGTATACTAGAGCAAGCTCGCTCTATAGTGATTGTTTGCCCGACCCTATTTCAGTCTCATTAAAAAATTCAAAAAATATATTCTTTGGAACAAGTATCAACGCTTTACTCTTTGAGCAAATTCTAAGATAATTTTTTTTTTTTGCGATTTTAGGTCCTATAATCTTCGATACAAGCTTGGAATACAATGGTAGCTTACCAACTTTGGTATTGAATCCACACTCATGGACAAAGGTTTATGTGTTTCCTCGTTTCTTACTTAACTATAAAAAAGATACTACGCTTTTAGTTTAGATTACAGGTTGTGGGTAAACTCGAAAATTATAAATAATGTACATAATATTTCTGGATGCGAGAAACATCGAAAATATATGATATAATAATTTTAACAACCGCGCATTAAATTATTATTCCAGGTTGCCAACATAATATTTCTGGATGCGCCTGTGGATACTGGATTCTCGTACTCAAAGTCTTCTCAATCAAAGATTATTGGAGATAAGGAATCAGCGGAAACAACTTACGAGTTTCTCGTAAAGGTGAAGAATCGAACCCATGCTAATCTTGTTCATATTTCTCAGTTCCTTCTAAATAAATGTGAGTTTTGGTTTGCAGTGGTTGATTGAGCATCCAGAATTCCAATCCAACCCTATCTATATTGGTGGTGATTCTTATTCTGGCATAGTCATCCCTCCTTTAGTCCAAAATTTAACTAATGGTGAAGATTGTTTCATCCTCATAATTTACAGAAAATTATCACAATTATTCCGAAAGAAATAGAAAAAAGAAACTTAACGCGTACTTTATGGTATTGTAGATATAGAAGGCGGAAAGCACTCCTTTATAAACTTTCAGGTATTATGTTCAGCTGGAATAGTGGTCGGGCATATAGAGTCATTTCCTTTGTAAAATCTTTCTTAGTGGTTAGACAATTATAATTTCGACACATTTTGGTTGTGGGCAAGTTTCTCAAGGTTCTCTCAAACTTTATCATACAAATATCAGGGTTTTATACTTGGCAACCCAGGCACGGATTCAGGATTGGAAAACAATACAAGAATACCATTCGCACATGGATTAGGTCTTATCTCGGACGAACTATACGAGGTTAATTTAAAGCTCCAATATATTTTTCAGCACTAGTTTACATCTTTCAAGTTGTTCATAGACCACCGATAACTTAAAAAAAGTTCTGAAGTTATGTTAACACTAAGTTGAGAATAACCCCACGTAGACGAATAGAAAATTTCGTTACTAAGACTTTGGCAATGAATAAAACAATACCATATAATCTTCTTGGTTATGAATTATATTTTTGTCTATGTGGGACTATTCTCACACTACACTTTTTTACTGATAAGATAGTTTATGTTCTTTCTCAACCAATGAATAAGATATTTATGTTTTTTTTTTTCTCTTTTTAACTTGGAAGGAAAGTCCTTGAAAGAAAATTGCAATGGGAACTATGTAAACATTGACAAGGGAAATATTAAGTGTCGGAAAAACCTCAAAGATTATGGGAAGGTAACTATTTAAATCACTTGTTCCCTTAAAGTTGCCTTAGGATGAAACTTTATTAGTTTGCTTTTCTTTGTGCTATTTGTATAATAATGTGAACCATGATATCAATCAATTCTCAGTGTACTGCGAGATTAAATTCACAACATATTTTGGAGCCTATGTGTGTTACCCCAGAACTCAAAAATATGCTGGTACATAGACGCTCTCTCACGAAGATCAACGAAGATTTCACAACATTAACCCCAGGTTTCAGTAAGTGTCGGGTATGTAATTCTCGAACTGTAACTGTGAAAGCTTTCTTTACGGAGTCAAATAGAAATTGGAGCTATTTTACTTTAAGGGAACGATTCTGTTACTTACAGTTTTATAAATTTATTTACAATTTTTCTCAAAGTATTGGTAACAGAGCGGGGAAAAACTCTGAGTAAGACTGCAAAAGCAAAAACGATATTGCGTATTGTTTCGTATTTATACAAATATTACCCATAAATTTGTTATTTATAAAAGTCCCGTTAAGGTGGAGTTCTTTATATTGTTGACATCATTATAAGGTCCGCTCTGATACTATGTTAACTATAAATTGTGTAATTTCTTAATTTTTTGTCCTTAAACGTTGTTAATGCTTTGGGTAGAGTTACGCTTACACGCTAGCAAAGTATTGGACGAATGACGATCGTGTTCGAAAGGCTCTCCATGTTAAAGAGGTATTATCCTAATTACATAAGTAATCGACAACTAACTGAAAAACACAAGCATCTGAATTAACAATACTTTATTTGATAATGCTCAGCGAACGGTAAAAAACTGGATTAGATGCAGATTTGATTTACCTTACAGAAGAGATAATGAAAACATTGTAGAATACCATCGTAACCTTAGTAGAAAAGGTTATAGATCTCTAATTTACAGGTACTTAAACTCAAATCACCATATTTAATTATTAGGGTTTTTTGAACTTACCCCCTCCTCACTAATTGGTAATTGAGTTTACCCCCTTCAATATGGGTAATTGGGATTACCCCATTGGACTTACTATTAGTGACAAAAGCACAAACGTTATGTTTGACTTACGTGAAATAATTGCGATTACCAAGAACAACTATTCTTTAATATGATTCGAAGTAGAGATTCCACCTCAATTTATTGTTTGATTTGGTCGAGAACATGATTAGTATAGATTGATTTTGTTTATATATTACTTATTTTATGATTTTATTATCACATACCAAACATATCCTTAGTAGTTTTGACAAAAATTCTAAATTCAAATGGGGTAAGCTCAATTACCAATTACTGAAGGGGGTAAACTCAATTACCAATTAATTTTGAGGGGGTAAGCTCAAAAAACCCTAATTATTACTTACCATACATTTTTAGTGAACCTTAATCCACTTATTAACAGTGGTGATCATGATATGGTGGTGTCACATAAATCAACCGAGAAATGGATACGGTTGCTCGACTTACCCGTTGTTGATGAATGGCGTCCATGGCTCGTTAATGAACAAGTCGCTGGGTTTGTCTATTTTCATTCATTTCATTAATTTTTAGTTAATTACTTCATTAATTTTAATTATTGTGGATAATTAATGTCTAGTATGGTGATTGTGTTTTAGATACACAAGGAGCTATTCCACTGGCATGACATATGCAACTATTAAGGTAACCTTGCATCTTTTTGTTTCCCTCTCTCTTAGCTATGATTTTTCAGTATATTGAATCTGAAGGAGAAGGCCTCTATTTATAATGGATTACCAAGGTAGGTCTAGTTAAAAAGAAATGGGTCTAGATAACAAACTTTCTAGGGTGCCTCTAAAGGTGTCATGTCCTTTTGCTCTTAGTCCGTCCCTCTCTTGGCACTCTCCGTGGACCTCAGATTAACAGTCCGAGACTCATAGATTGGGGCAGTCCGAGGGCATTAGATTTGCCAGAGTCCGTGTTGTTCAAGTCTAGCAGAGTCTGAGTGTCCTCGTTAAACAAAATCGAGTTAATGTTACCTAAAGCTCCCTTAGACATCAAAACCAAAAGATAAAATGACATATCTCTCCCACCACTCTCAAATGTATCTTACACTTGTTTGTTTTTGTTGTTATATTTTATACAGGGAGGAGGACATACTGCCCCAGAGTACAAGCCTGAAGAATGTTTTGCCATGTTTAAAAGATTTATATCTCATAATCCTCTTTAAGATTCCCACTACAGCTACATTTCCGCTACAATTAAACTTGTCATCCTTAAGTTGAATAATATATCTTTTAATTTTTGAGTCTATAGACCAAAAATAGGGTCCTAATAGGAGATTTAATCCTCTATAATCCTAAAAAGGATTTAAAAACCAAATTAATCATCATAAAAGAGATCTAGTCCATTTGTATTCATCTCGAGAGAAATATCAAATCTCTATAATATTTAATCCTTATTAATACCTATTATAACCTTTCCATATATTTTGTAACCGTTTTTGCCAAAATAATCATGTATATATCATTTCCTTAATTGTCTCCATCTTTCTCTCTCCAATCAAAATTATAATGAAAGAAATATTAACAAATCTAATATGTAACCGTAATATAGTATATCTCATTTTCAAGAACATTAACCTAGTTGTTTAACCACTATTAACATCAGAACTCTACATTCATCTCCATTAAACTTATCGAAGATCAATTCTTGAAGGTAATTATTTTTGCTAAAATCATAATGAGAACATTCATTTGTAAGATTTCGTTTTTGTTTTCATGTATTTGATATTACTGTTTTGTATTTAGATTCATTTTTAAGATCTAATAATTAATTTTTTAAACTGTATCAAATTGTTATGTATTATTTCTGAAAAAACGATTCAATTGTAGATCTTTCTCATAATATATATTTCCATCTTTGATAGATCTGAAATGGAAGTCTAAACTTCTCTCTCTCTCTCTAAAATTTTAATATCAATAATGAAATCTTTGATCTTTATATCATATTTAATGTTTTAATCTAGGTATGTTCTATATCTTTCAATTTTCGTGGTATGTATCTTAAGATTTTCGTTTAATCATTACTGAAGTTTTTTTCAGATCAGATTCATCTTCACTGACGGACTCAGATTTGCGGTATATTCAGATTCATTGTTTTCTCTGGATATAAAGTACATGTACTTTACGCGTACTTTTTTCACAAAACAGTTGCCGTTTATAGTACAATAAATGTTCCAAAAATTATATGTAATTTATTGCACATTATACATATTTTTTCGCATAACAGTGACCTTGTGATTCGAACTAACGTTATGTTTGTCTTCTAACACATTATGAAGTTTAACAAACAGTATGCATAATTTATTCCATTATACATGTCGTTTCTAGTAAATTGTTTGTTTTGTTAACAAATGTATATGTTTTCTTTTTGCAGTTTTGTTGTTACTTATGGAATTTGCTACTGAAGTTGGTCATTTGTTTCCTGGTGGTGCAAAATCATTTGGATATGCTCTTCGACAATATAGTGTAAATGTTGTTTGTCCTGCTCAAGACTACATATGCTCTTCGACAATATAGTGTAAACAATTTTTTGGTAACAGAATGTAAACGATGTGTAATGTAAAAGAAATTATGTGTTATGTAATAGAAAGTATGTGTAATTTACTGAACAAGACCCAAATACATTTGATAAATTACGTTGTATACTTGACTAATGATGGTTTATTCGTCATAAATAATACATAATTACGTATTTGTTTCATAATTTGTATTCGATTTGTATTTATGTATGAGTAAAAACGAAAACAAATGCTGCTTTAATGTTCCCAGAAAAATATACTATTTCCAAAACTGAAAGTTAAGTGAGAGAAAGTGATATATATGTTTTGTATATTAACCCCCAAATCACGCTAAATTGATCCTAGATTGATTCAGATAATAGGAAAGAGAAAATTTGATTTCCAAATCTGTTTAGAGGAGAGAGAAATTATGATTTGTTTCTATCTTTTTTTTTCTAATAAATCTCCATATTTTTGGCTAATAAATCTCCATATTAAATCTGTAAAGAAGAGAGAGAAAATTGATTTGGGAAAGTTTAGATTTTGTTTCTAAACAGATTATAGAAGAGAGAGAAATTTTCATGAGAATCTAACCGTTTTTTCCTAAATTTATCCTAAAATCAAGGTACATTAAACCGATTGAAATCCCAAATGAAGTAGGTTTAGAGAGAGAAAATGTCTTTATGAAGATTGATATCCAATCTGTTTCGGCTGAATAAAGATCCCCCACAAATCACGCCCACGGGTTTTGGGAAAGTTTCCTAAAACCCTCGTAAATTCAAAAAACCCGGGGTTTTTTGATTTGGGATACATTTGGTATTACCCAATAAATTAGCCATACTTTATACCCTTCTTGTAAAAGGACCAAAAATCCATAATCTAAGAAGAATGGTCTATAGACCTATTATCAAATTAATTTTGGTCTATATACCCATGGACTCTATATCTTTTTGGGTTTAAAAAGTAAAAAATTATCAGAAGTATATTTAGCAAAAATATTACTTATAAGTAAAAAAACAATCAAAAATATGTTTGGTATTCTGTTTTTTTTTTTATTTTTATATTTCCCATGGATGTATTGAAATTCATTTATGATTTTCACGATTACTCTTGTCTAAGAAGTGGCGGTGATATTGACGGTAGTGGTGAAGATGGCGGTGCCTTAGATATATGTTTATGGGGGTTTGGTGGTAGTGGATGTATGCTGGTGGCGGTGCCGTGGTGGCAATGGAGGTATGATGGTGGTGGAGGTATGATGGTGGCAATAGTGGTGGTGGTGGTTAAGGTATGTGGGTGGTAGCGATTAGGGTATGGTGGTGGTGGATAAGGTATGCGGGTTGTAGGGATGGAGGTATAATGGTGGTGGTGGATAAGGTATGTGGGTGGTAGTGACGGAGGTAGAAAAGACTATTAATTTTTCATTTCGAAATACTAACATTTAAGTAAAAAAGTTTGGCAACACTAAAATCAGTTACTCCACTTTTTTGCTTATATAAGTAGAAAGTATAAAATTTAATTTGGTAACGCAAAGTTACCGACTTCACTTAAGTTAAAATTTGACTTTTTGTTTGATAACCAAAAGTATAAGTACTTTTGCTTCCAAAAAAAAAAATCATCATAATTACGTTTGGCGAAAATGTTAATTATAAGTAAAAAAGTCAAAAAGTTAGTTTGATAATGTAATTTACTTTTCTATTCTCTTTTTCTCATAAAGATACATGATTATTCTTTTAAAAGAGGTGGCGATGATATTGGGGATAATGCTGGTGGCGGTTGTGGGGGAGCCTTTGAGGTATGGTAATGGAAACAATGGTGGTTGTGATGTGATTGAGGTGTGGTGGTGGTTGTAGTGGAGGTACGGTGGTATGGAAATAATTGTGGTGGTGGAGGTATGATGGTGGTGTTGGAGGTATGGGATGGTGGTGGCGAATGTATGGAGATGGTGTTTGTGGAGGTACGACGTTGGAGGGGTTATGGTGGTGGAGGTACGGTGGAGGAATGGGATACTGGTGGTGGATGTATAATGGTGACAATGGTGGTGGTCAAGGGCAGAGCCAGGACATAAAGTTACTCCGGACTAGCCTAAAAGTACTTAGAGACCAAATATTTCATTTCTAACGTATATGCACTTAGAAGTTAGGTAAAATTCCGTTAATAGTTCAAACATGAAGAATTTAAGAAGAATTAACCTTAAAAATTCATAATGTATGTGATCGTTGGTAATTTGGGGACAAAAAATAACAAAAACATAACTTGGATGACACATATATAAGGGGGTAAAACTTGACTTAGCATAAAAATGGTCAAAAAAGAATTAAGTTCAGAAGTAGGGCGCATGACTTGGGACTTTAAGGAAAAATACATATAAATAAGGACCAATGGAGAATTAGTTAACGAAAAGAAACTAAAATTGGAAATGAGGGACTAGAAGTTTGAACTCATGACTTTTGGGTGTTAAAGCATGCACACAACCACTTAGGCTATCTCCCATATCATGTCTAATCTTTCCCTTTATCTTATAAATATAACCTTGACTACTGTCAGGGGTTGCCTCCCCCAAACTCCACCTTTGGTGGTAGTGGTGCAGGTACGGTGGTGGTGGAGGTATGGTAGTGGTAGAGAAAGGTGTTGGTGGTGATTGAGATGCAATGATGGTGGAGGTTTGAGGTGTGGTGGTGGTGTATAGCGGTGGTTGATGGTACACCGGTGTTGTGGAAGTTTTGTTGTGGTGCTGGAACGGAAATAAACAAAGAAAAAATTTTAGTAAAATAAAATTCGTGCATATGTTCGAAGAAAAGTTGCTTACTTTAAATTCAAAAGTTAAAAATATGAAAGTCAAATTTTAACTTAAGTGAAGTAAGAAACTTTCACGTTATCAAACTAATTTTTTTTTACTTTTATACTTAAATAAGTCAAAAAATAACTTATTTTAGTGTTGCCAAACGACACTTTTTTACTTTAAAGTAAAGTAACTAATATTCAACATACGCATGAATCTTACTTTACGAATATTTTTGTCTACCTCCACTCCACCCCCACCACCACTACCACCACCATACACCTCCACTGCTACCACCTTTATCTTTTCTTTTTGAATATGGACTACGAAACAACATACTAAAGAGATCTAAAGCCGACAAACTTATCATTTATACCTTTTAACCCAAATCCTATAACCATGAATTCTACTTCATCTGAGAATTGAACCTGAGACCGCCAGAATTTATACTATCAATTATTTGTACAAACAAGTGGTGAATTGAACCTGAGACCACCAGAATTTAGGAGTTTATACTATCAATCTCTTGGACAAACAAGTGTTGATTATAACCATCTTTAGGCTTTATCAAGTTAATATATAAAAAGCAAAAGGGTTAATTTCATTTTCGCCCCCTAAAGATGACCAACTCACCAAAATGCCCCCCTAAAGATGTCCAGCTTTCTAGTTTAGCCTTTTTTTTTATTTTTCCGTCCATTCTTTAGTTAGACGTTAGTGACGCGTTTTTACTCAACTTGCCCTTCTAACTAAAGAATCTTGTTAGCCCGAAATCTTAAAGTCTCAATGGTATTTAATATTAGTCAAATCTTGTCTTCCAATCAAACTAACTTTTTTTAAAATTTTAAAGTATTTTCTTAACGTTTCTTCTCTCCATTCACACCAACTCCATTAATTTGCAAAAAAACCATCTCCCCATACCCATCAACAACCCTCCATTAAAACCCTAAAAACTTAAAAACATTAACTGTACAAAAAATCCAGACAGAGAGAGAGGGAGAGAAAAACACTCCATTAAAATCTCATATTTCTTCATGCCTTCATTAGTTAGCACCTCCATTAAATCTAGAGAGAGACACATACTAATTTTGCAGTCCAAGTAATATAAGAAGAAAAGCTAGAAATCTATTGTTTATTGGCTGAAGCTTTTAGTCATTAAAATCTAGAGAGAGAAACCTATTGATCGTCACTTATCGGCTCAAGCTTTATAGTCACTAAAATCTAGAGAGAGAAACCTATTGATCGTCATTTACCGGCTCAAGCTTATAGTCATTAAAATCTAGAGAGAGAAACTTATTGATCGTCATTTATCGGCTAAAGCTTTATAAACAATCCTATTGATCGTCATTTATCCGCTCAATCTTGATCATCATTTGGTCTCACAACAATCTTTCTCTTTGTTACTCGTGATGCACCACACATCACACTGACAATCCTCACACATCCTAAGATTCTTCACTATTCTAATGGCACTTCCTTCACTACTAGTCAGCAGACCAACACTAAAGCCAACTTCTCGCTATAAGTTTTAAGAATTCGTTCTTTCTCATCACCGTTAATATCATAGACAACTGAACTCAAATTCGGTTTATATCTGTCACGCTTTAATGTATCCAAAAACTTCTCCAATTTCTATCTTTATTTCGATTTTAGAACACGTTTATCAATTAAACAAAGATACTAAAGTAGTATAAAAAAGAAGAACCTGAGTAGTTGTACCCAAAAAAATGAGCTCTACTACATAAATTTAGGAAAAGGTGTAATCTTTACTAGACTAGAGTATGATCTTCTTTTTAATTTGATTCAAGTAAATAAGTATGAATGATAATCGGACTTTGAACTTAAACTACAGAAGAAAAAAGTACGGGCATGTGTAATTTCTGGGTGAGAGAGAGAGAGAACCATTCAGTTGTTGGACCCATGTTCTTTGGTAGGAACCATATATGAATGTTTCTAATTGCTTTTAATGGAGATTTTGGGAGTATTTACCGTGATTGGTTAAAGGGAAGGAAAAAAATAAAGATGAGTTGATGTGACTTTTGAAAATTGAAAAGTAACTTGATTTGACAATCATAATTACTCTTGGGATTTTCTGGCTGACATTAAAGATATGAGTAGACGCATGCAAGAAAATGTCAGCTCACTAACGTCTAACTGAAGAATGGAAGGAAAAACGAAAAATGAGGATATATTAGAGGCTGGTCGGTCATCTTTAGAGGGCTAAAATGAAATTAACCCAAAGTAAATAAATTATTACTCCTTCTGTCCTTCGTAAAGCCGAGAAATTATCTTGTCCCGTGATGGGCTAACGGTGTTGCCCGCTTGCTAACTTGGTGCATCTTTTAGAGGGAGAGAGAAAAGGAGATGGAGAAAGAAAATAAACGACGGAAGTTCCATGAAACTCTTCTCAACATATTCTTTCCCCCACCTCCCCACCAACAACCTACTTCCGATCAACTTCCGGTACTCTTCTTACTTCTTTCTCTCTCTACATATTTAGAAATAAAACCCTAATTTTAACTCTTCAATTTTGTGCATTAGTCAATTTAGGAATCAACCCTAAATCTTACCTACTCAATTTACAAAGTTTCCACCTTCTTTCTTTCTCAGTACTAACACTTTTTTCAATTAATCATCTTCTTCTCAAATTTTAACCCGTTCTACTTCTAATTCTATACAAAAAGAATAAAGTAGATGAGGAAGCAGAAGAAGAACCACCTTACCCAAATCTCCTTAAAGGTAATATTCAAAATAGTCTTCTGAATGATTCAATTTCCTTCTGAATTTAATTAAAACTGATTTCTCCATTTTTTTCTCTTTTCCTTTGTTTGGGTGGGTTAGAATCAGATGGTTTTGACGATTCCTCATCAGAGTGTAAGTCATTGAGCAGTGATGATAGTGAATCTGACTCATCTGAGAAGAAGAAGAAACTCACTAGAGCACAGAGAAAGAGATTAAGGTTAAAGAAGATCAAGGAAGAAAAAACACGCCGGAAGAATATAATTTATGGACCTTTATTACCTTCAAATGAAGACGACAATGTCAATACAATTGAAAATATAAACACAGTGACAGAGTTAGATACTGTTCTTGAAAACCCAGGTTAGGATTTCAAATTTTAGTTATTCATGTGAATTTTCACTTCAAGTTAGTTCAATTTTCAATCTCTAGATGCTGAAAACTTTTGTGGGTTTTTTCTTGTTTGTTGTTTAGGAGAAAGAAATGGTTCTGCTACTCAAAACAAGAAAGTAAAGCAAAGAAGGAAGAGGAAAAAGCTTAATCAGAACAATGTGGATTGCTTGAAGGTGGGGTGATGAATGAAATGCACTGTAAAAACTCAAAATTTATGTCCATTTTCATTTTCCATAATGTTTTCGAACAGGGAAATTTTTAATTCTATCAATTAGATGAGATCCTAAATCCTGGGGTTTTGAAATCACTCAACTTTCTTGTGGATTTGATTCAGCATTACTCAAATTGAACTTTGTTGACATGAATGCAAATTGTGGAGTTCTTCCTAGAGTAAGAGGGTGTTAGATTTTTTAGCACTTCTAAGTGCATGATGTTTGTTTTTCTATCACTTCTATAGTCATTGTAAATGAGCAATTATCTATTTTGACTTTACGATAAATGTTGTTTGCAATTTGTACTAATTCATCAAGAACGTGATTATAGTTTTTCTTTTGTTGAAGAACATGATTCTAGTTGAAAAAGAATTAGAATGTTGAATACATTGTTTCGGAAATACATCACAAAAATTGAGCTGACTCCAGGAATAACGGTAGGAAGAGATTGGGGAAGAATTTAGGTGAAGGAGTGGCGAAGGGGAGGAGTCTCTTCTAAAGCCAAGAGGAATTGTCTGGTGTACCCCTAGCTCCATTACCGATCTCATGTTGGCTTGGAAAGGTATCAAAAGTAGTAAACACAAGAAGGCTATTCTCAACATTATCCCTAAAGCAATCATATGGGCAGTCTGGAGTGCTAGAAACGATGGAATTTTCAGAGACAAACCCCGATCACCAGAGTACATCTTCTTCGCGGCTAAATGCCTTATTTACCATTGGAGCAGATCGTACAAGTGGGCAAAATTGTATTCGTTTAATTGTATGGTTGAGTCATGGGATGGTTTCTTAGGTTCGCTTTAATGTGTAACTCTTTTTACCGTCGGTTGTGGTGGTCTCTGGAAGGATGTTTTGGTGTGTCGTGAGGGGTCTATGGAGTGGTCCTGGTGCGTTGTTTTTGTGTTTTTTGGTTTTGCCCTTTATCCACTAGGCCTAATTAGCCTTGTGCTTCTTTGTATTCCCTTTTCCTTTCATTAATTTAATCAAAGTATTCAAAAAAAAAAAAAAGGCCAAGAGGAATTCATATTTTTCAATGATTTAAGTTTTAGCTTTTAGTTAGGAGTTTATAAATGCTAAAAAAAAGTTCAATTATTTTTACTGATCAACGGATTAATGAGTCGACCCTCAAGAACCATCATTAAAGGAACATAAAAGTTAAGACCTTACACGTATTGTGTCTAGTAACGCCTAATCTATCTGCATCAATGATCTTCTTTCTTACCTCTCTAATCGACACTCTGTACGTATGATGAATCTAACTAACACCGAAATCTCTTTGACCAAACTCGTAAAGACTTAGATTGATTTAAGAAAATTGTCTTTTTACTCATTGAATCGTACTCTATGAACACGAATGTAGGAAATACTTGATAAAGGTAGTGTTGAAGTACTCTTGTTGATCTTGGATCCATTTGGCTCAGTTACCCACTGTCCAAAACAACTTGAAACAAGTATTGTTTTTCTTTGATTAAAAAGTTCAGGTTTAAATAATTAAGATGGACGTTGAGTCATGTTTAGAGTATCTTCAATGCAAAACTAAAAAAAAAATAAAAATAAAAATCAAATTGTCCTATGTGTCAAAACTCAATTGAGGTTGTGTTTGTTTTTTTGTGGATGTCTGTATCTGAAATGACTGAATCTGAAATTACTTAACTGAATTGGCTGAATCTGAATTGGTTAAATTGTTTCACAAGTAAGATGTTTGTTTTCTCCATCTGAATAACTAAGTCTGAATCAAACATTTGACATATATACCCTTGTTGGTCTTCTTAACAAATAGAAAACCCTAATATCTGTTCTCCAACTTTAAAAGAAAAACCTAGCTTCTCTTTCCTGTTCTCTCTTTATCCCAACAATGGCTGCCTTGGTGTTGGTAGCACCTCTTCTTTTTCTCTGTCCTTTCTCTTTCTCTTCCCCTCCCCCTCTATCTCTTCCTCTTTCTCTATCTATCTATCTCTATAATCTTCAATCAGGAAGCTAACCCTCGCCAAATTCGGCGAGGGTTTGGAGCAAAATAACCCTGATTTGCGCGAGGGTTCATACCTTCTGATATTACCTTGACGAAGAGGATGTGAAGGATAAAGATGAGGAAGTGTGGTGTTAGAAAGATGAATCTGGCGATCGTTCTGGACGAAGTCCCACCTGACCAAGTGACATTGAGGAGATAGAGATCAACAGACCTAGAGAAAGAGAGAGAAGGAAGGGGTTGGGGTTGGTGGTGGTTGTGG
>BEHA01044722.1:236790-249811 GCA_002897215.1 Eschscholzia californica subsp. californica | reverse complement strand
AGAGAGAGATGAGTGAAAAAAATAATAATAATTTTAAGTTTGAAGGTCGCCGGCCGGAAAATTTTCCGGCCGGCGACCTTCATCGGAGAAGAGAGTGCTGACTTGGAGAGAGAGAGAGATGTGAGTTGGAGAGAGAGGTGACGTGGAAAGAGATGGGTGGTGGAGAAGGAAGTGAGGTGGAATTTAGGTTTTTGTTTTTAATTTTATATTGAAAATATATTAATGGGAAGGGTAGTTATGACATTTCCATGAAAATATGGGGTCATATTTGAATTTACAGAAATTTGGGGCCATAAAGGAAGCTGGTCACAAAGTAGGGGGCCATATAGGAATTAACTCTACCTTTTTTTTTTTGTAAATTGTTTGTAGGTGTAGCATTCATTTTGTCACATCATTAAGTTTGGTGTCTTTCTCAGACTTCTCACACAGAATTCACATTGGAAAGCAATGTCAAAGTACGGGAAGGGCTAAAATGCTAATCAACAAACATAACATAACATTTCATTAACAACTTTCATACTTTCTTCTTTCTTGACTAGTCATTTATCACATTTATCTCATAAATATAGCCTTCTACATTCTTACCGGATAACAGAATTTAGATAGATCTTACAAGGCTCTATCTAGCTCGCTTCAATTTTTGAAAATACATCAGGTTGTTGGAGAACTCGCTTCTTTAATGAACTAGTTGGAAGAAGTGACTTAAATATGTTGCTCATATGAAGAAACAAACAGTAACTGGTAATCCTCGTCTTCAAACCTTTTATATGTTCGAAAAAATCACAGTTTAACTTATCCGAGCTTATTTAACTATTTAACATTATTATTTAACTATTGCCGCGGTTTTGGGGAATAAAAAAATTCTCCAAGGAATAAAGATTTGGTGAATAAATATTGATTGATTGAAATATTTTGTTTTTAGTCTGAAAAATGAATTAATCCAACATTGTCACCGAATCTCCATCTTTTCTTTTCCTCCAACTATTATTAATAACAGTGTTTATCCACCCATCATCATTTACCTACTCTTGACCATATAACCTTATTTGAAGTGAGACAATCGACACCTATGATGTTGCAGCCCTGGAAGCTTTGATTGTTGAAGACATAAGGAAGGTTTGATTGTTTAGCAAGGAGAGTAACAATCTCTACAACATCAACTCATTTACTCACTCAGGTAGATCTTTTTTAGGGGTTCTCTTTCAATTCAGGCTGGAAAAGACAACTCTGTTGTTAGCTAGGACTCTGTCAAGCAACTTGGTATCTAAATAACAGCCGTGATGCAATGCCCGACCACTATCCCGGTCCAATCCCGTTACTTTCTCTCTCTAAATCTCAGCCGGCCACAAACCCCGGTCGGGATTGGGCGGGGATAGTGGTCGGACATTGTATCATCGTTAACAGAGACAGCGTAATTTTAAAATTTAACATCAGCGCATTATTAGATTTCTTAGCATAAGATGTAAAGGTATTGCCAACCACAGTAGCTTGATCCCTCCCTATAACTACTAAAACTCACCCGCATTTTCTCTATTAGCATCTATTATATTAAAACAGCTCAGTCGGTTATCCAGGGGATAAGTCTGGCCGTCCAATTTATTATAGAGATTTGGTTGGGAACACATCCGACGGATGATATAAAATTCTCTCTCTGTAATTTGAATCAAAACAAAAAGTTATTAAAGTCAACAAATAAATAAAAATTTGAATATAACTACTTCCTATATTTTCTCTCGGTTAGTTTCTTTTCTCCAATTACTCTCCCACGGTTATCTTATTTCTAACCGACTAAAATTGAACACTCAAACCACGAAATCATAACTTCCATGATATTCTCCCACGTTTTCATGTCTCTTTCTCTCGATTATTTTCCTAAATTATATCATGCACGGTTATTTTCCTAAATTATATATCCCACAGTTATTTTCTCTTGCCAACTCATTTATTTGTTTTTTTTTCTCTCTTCTTCTAAACACTAAAGATACAGGTTTCTACTTGTTTACTCTATTGGTAAGTTAATTTGATATCCTAATTATCCTTGCAAAGTTAATCCAACATTCTCTTCCTAAAATTTAGTGAATTTTATTTGTTTTGGAGAGAAATCATGAGTTTGTTTCTTGAATATAAAAAATCATGAGTTTGTTTCTCTATGTCTTTAGAGAAAATTAATTTTGTTGTCATCTATTTCTCAGGAGAAGTGAATAGTAGTCTTTTTGATTTTTTTTTTTTTTTGTAATATATTTTTTTCTTTGCTGATATGTGATTTACCACAACGTCGTTAGCCAAAAGGGATCTACCCCGCCCATCGGGCGGGGTGGGAACCTAGTAAGTACTAAAATCATGAACAATATTAGAATTGAAAACATACACTTGACCAAGCCACATTAGTGTCTTTAAGTAACTAGTAATGGTGTTACCACAAAAATTTGACCTAGCCTGATTAATCGGATGAGTTTGAAAAGTAACCAGACAAACTTGACCAAGCCAAAAACCAAAAGCAATAATGTCAATATTCTTCTAATGAAAACATGGATTAATCCGTGAAGTAGTTGCCTCGATAGCCCTTATCCTTTATGAATGACACTTGGAAAAATAGAACTGGACATGTGAATGTTTTCCATAAGACCGTGATGATTCAGCAGCATCTTTTAATGGTTTAGTAGGAAAGTCAGCATACCAATCCTTATACTTTGTGTGACTTAGGCTTTGAAGACCTTTGAAGATACGTGCACCCCCATTATTTTTGTACAAATAGTCTATAACATCGACTTATCTCACAAGAAACTGAAATGTGTGTTTTCCTCATAAAATCAGGAATGTGGGAGAAGGTTAAATGATTGGTTAGGAACACAAGGATTAAAAAGGAATAAGTTGTATATCTCATCTTGGTAATATATATAACCTATATCACTAGTCAATGGTATGGAAAAAAGAAAATCAAGATTAATAGTAGATCAAGAAAAGAGAAAAAAAACATATGGAAAGTAAATTACCAGTTAAATATATATTTTTTAAATCTAACTTTTTTTATATTAGATTTAAAATCTAATATTTAAAAAGTTTAAAAGAATAAAATTTCAAAAAATAATTAAATAAATTTTTTAAATTATTATAAATCTAATTTGTTAAATAAATTTTAAATCATATTTTTTAAAAATATTTATTTATGAAGTAATTGCCAAGATAGCCTTTATCATTTATAAAGAGGCCCTACAACTACCATAATTTAGAATTCAACTTACCAAGTCGGGATGGTACTGTCGCATAACATCGAGTACTAATGATAATCCAACCCTTTCTTTCCTAAATTGATCCTCTCCAAAAACATTATCAAATTATAAGAATTGGTAAAATAAGATTGTAATACATATTTAAGAAATTAAAAAGAAAACTATAATAGATAAAATATAAAAATAAACTTAATGTGATTTTGCTTACAACTTCGTTGTAATGACATTTGAAGTTCCTACAAAATTTTATAAGATAAGTTATAAATTAAGAAAAAACAAATAAACAACTGTCTTTTAAAAAATTAAAAAACATCTGAAATTTTTTTAAATAAATTTTTAAATATTATATATTTATCACATCTTACTTTCTTTTAAATATTATATATTTTTCTTTTAAAATATTATAAGTAAATATTCTTTTAAAGAAAATTTTTTAACTAAAAAAACAATTATTTTTTTAATAAATTTTGGTCTTCTATTAAATTTTCTAATAAAAAAAATAACTAGAAAGAGATACTTGAAAAATAAACAGTTTAGCTGAGCCAACCAACTAGGTGATTAAAGGCCTCGAGCCCTTTTTAAATCAAATTTTTCTTTCAAGCATATGAATTGGAGTTCAACTTATCAAATTTGGGTGGCACTGTCTCATTGTATCGAGTACTAATGATAATCTAACCTTTGCTTTCCTAAATTAATCCTTTCCAAACACATTCTGAAATTATAAAAATTGGTAAGATAACATTGTAATGGAAAATTAAGAAATGAAAAGAAAACTATAATAGAGAAAATATAAAAATAAACTTAATGTGATTTTGCTTATAAATTCGTTGTAATGACATTTGAAGTTCCTACAAAATTTTATAAGATAAGTTATAAATTAAGAAAATACAAATAAACAACTGTTTTTGAAAAAAATTAAAAAACATCTGAAAATTTTTTAAATAAATTTTTAAATATTATATATTTATCACATCTTACTTTCTTTTAAATATTATATATTTTTCTTTTAAAATATTATAAATAAATTTTACTTTTAAAGAAAAATTTTTAAATAAAAAAAAATTTATTCTTTTAATAAATTTTGGTTTTCTAATAAAAAAATAAACAGTTTAGCTGAGCCAACCAACTGGGTGATCAAAGGCCTCGAGTCCTTTTTAAATCTAATTTTTCTTTTAAGCACATTAATTTGGCAGTAAATCGTGGATTTGATCTATCATCTAATTCGTTGTTATGGTCATCCCCCTCGTTAAATATATATAATATAAATAAATTTTTCTTTTAAAGAAAAATTTTTGAATAAAGAAAAACACAACTGTTTTTTAATAAAAATATTTCTAATAAAAAAAGTAAATGGAGAGAGATACTTAAAAAATAAACAGCTTATCTGAGCCAACCAACTGGGTGATCAAGGCCTCGAACCCTTTTAAATCTAATTTTCTTTTTAAATATTATAAATATATATTTTTTAATATAAATGATTAAATAATAGGCAAAATTAAATATAGATACCTTTGTCACTGGGTTCACCATTTTCTAAGCCTATGAATTTAAAATTTAACTAGAGTATCGAAATGATGTGTATGATCCCAAAGTAAGTTCTTGTGAAGCACCGTAAATTCTTTCAAAGTAAGGTAACAGTAATCAAACACTAGAAGTGTTTCTTGGGAAGGTGTCGATCACCCAATTATTTTCTTAGGTTCTAGAGGTCAATTTGAATAGGGGAAACAGTTCAAGTGTTTGATTACTAATTTTTCTTTCAAAAATGATGCTATGCCCGGCAGGAATCCCGACCGAATCCTGGCCGGGTGAGTTGGCACTCCAGCCGGGCATAGCAGGTGACGTGTTAGCATCATTTGGTGTTTCCAAAGGAGTTTCTGGTTTAGTCCCTCATTTTTTGGTCGATTTAAGATGAGGTGTTTTGGTCAAAACCCTAGACCCTAACAGGGAGTTCATTTCAACCAAAACTCAGAGCATCTCCAATGCAACACTCAATCTTTGAAACTCCGAGTGCCACCTAGGATTTTTTAAGTTTTGGATTAAAAATCATCTCCAACGCAACGCTCTACTTGGATCTCTAAAATGACGTGTCGAGGGTGGAATAAAGATATCTCCAGATGACACTCTATTTCCTCTTGAGATATCTCTAATTGTCCAACTCATCAATATTTGATTTTCAACCAATAGAAATCGAGTCTTCTATATTTTCTAAAATAACTAATTATTTATTTACAAAAATAACTATGCCAAATAAGTAAATAAGATAAGTTTAGAGTTTTGCATTGGAGACATACAAAACTTAAGAATCTCTATTAACGCCACCTAGGAGTGAGAATCTCAATTGGAACTTGACACAAAGGATGAATAGAGATTTTTTTGAGTTTTGCATTGGAGATACTCTCAGGGAACTCATTTCGACTAAAACTCGGAACGAAGATTCCAGAGGAGCATAAGCTAGGGTTCTTCGTTCTTACCTCTTTCATCACCGTACGAGTTCTTCATCCGACTACGGTAAGGTTCAAAGATCTTCTTCTTTCTATTTTTTATCTCTCTTACCTCTTTCTCTTTGCTAACCCTCTCTAGAAATTTCTAACTATCTCTCCCTTTCTCTCTATACAAACTGAGGCTCCAATTTAGGGAAGATTTCAAGCTCGATTTTGGCATCAAATCACCTCCTAATAGCAGCTTGGTTTGAAGGTACTCTACTATTTCCTTTTCAGTTCTAATTTTTGTGAATTTTGTATGATTTTGCCCTAAATTGATGTCTAGATGTCTGATTTGATGAATTTGGGAGAGCCCAATTAGATGTTATAAGTGTTCTGAAATTTTTGAACTTTCTTTACTTTTGCCCTTAATTGATATCTAGATGTCCGATTTGATGAATTTGGGAGAAATTGCCCTAATTAGATATTATAAGTGTTCTGAAATTTGTGAACTTTCTTTAATTTTGCCCTTAATTGATATCTAGATGCCCGATTTGATGAATTCGAGAGATAGCCATAATTAGATATTATAAGTGTTCTGAAATTTGTGAACTTCGTATGATTTTGCCCTAAATTGATATATAAATGTCTGATTTAGTGAATTTGGGAAAAATTGTCCTCATTATATGTTATAAGTTCACAAATTTGCCAAAATCAACTTATTCACTCTTACACTCGATGGTGAACAAGTTGGACCTTTCAACCTGTGCAACGCATGAGAATTCACAATGTTATAGCTTGCCGAGGTCTATTTAGATTTTAGACTCAATTCCATCTTACGATAACTTGATATATATCGTTTGGTTTCTGTTCTGGGCTCGTAATAAACGATTCCTTTTTGCAACTTCTGGTACCAGGTGGTGAAAGAAACAATAGATTCAAGTGCAACTGTCGAATTCAAATCAAACACAACAGATGAATAACACACGTGGAAACCTGATATTACTAAAACAAGAGAGCTCTTGAATTGGGAAACTAAATGTCATTGGGGGAGAAGCTACCACGGAATGTGACAAACTTCCAAAACCTAAATTGAATTCAGACAAACCGTTTCGTTCAAGAAATTGTCACACAACTTGTTGTTTTATTCAGAGGGAGGATTTGTTGTTTCCAAATGTTGTACCCATTTTAAAGTGTGAATGGTTGTGATTCTCTTTTTTTTTTCTTTTGGAGGAAATTTTGTCAGTAATAACAAGAGTTTTAATATTTTATATGAAATTGAGACTAGTTTTGACATTTCGTTTTGAAAATAGTCATGTATTTTTACAGATTTAGTTGATGGATATGTAGAAGAATTGGCTTATCTTTGATAGTATAAATGGTGTTACACTTCCACCCAGTGCACTCCTAAAACCAATTTTTCAATAATCATGTGCAGACATAGCTAGAAGTTTATCATGAAGAATTTTTCAATATGAGAGGAGCAGACTATTGTTCAATATGTAATTTAAGGGAGGATGAAACAAAGACTTTCTAGTTTCTATACCAACAAATGCATTTCATACAGAGTCACCATCATATATTACAGGCCAAGAATGGCAGGATCAGGTACACTTTTTTCGCATTGTACAAGAATATACCTATCAACATCGTCAAACGACCAAGATTGACAATAGAAAGATTGACTCGTAGCAACTCAGCTAAGTTGGGTCTGATGGTTTCCTTGTGTGGACTCACTTTTGGTCTTTGCAATATCAAGGTCGCACCCAAGTTTCTAATCTCATAGCCAGCTTCACGCATTAGCTTCACCTGAAATTGAACAAACCCAGAGATCAAATCATCTGAACCCCAAAATATGAATAGTATCTTCACTTTAGTAGCCACATGTGAGATTTTGTATGTACGTCTTCTGAACTTGCACACCTTTGTGTTAGTACCGTAAAATTTAACTCTAGGTTAATATTGTTTTTTGCATAAATATATTGGAAAAAAGATATACCAGTAATATTCTCGAGGAGATTCGTGAATTGCTGTATCTCCCAATCGTTGAGATTTCTACGTAAAGTAATGACCCACGTATGATGCTCTCTATCGTTGATCATCAAAAACGAAAAGTAATATCCCGTCGTTCATTTATCATGTAATAAATCCATAAGTTAAGAGAAAAAACGAAAGTTAGAACAATGGACCTCATAACCATGAAACGAATATGCGTATGTAAGTATCCTCAATTGGCGTTTCTTCACTTTCATTAGTACTTAAGAATGAATGAAACATCCCAATTTGTTAGGTAAGGCATACCTCAAATGTTCATAGACCCGTTCTTAATAAAAAAAAATAAAAAAACAAGATGAACCCGTGTCCATATGATATATGAATTTGTGAACTAAATGTATTTTAAAGTAAACACTATTAGTAATTGCTCTAATAATCAACTCGGGTGATAGTTGAAGGTCGAATTCTTAAAGCATCTATATAAATAGCAAAAAGAACTCGAACCAGTAACCCAAATTCACCGGCTCTAGATTAATTTGGAACCACATAACCCATGAAAGTAACCGAAAATCTGAAACGATTACAAAGTTAAAAGAAGTAAGCAGCAACATATAATTAGGGCAATTTCTGCCAAATTCATCAAATCAAACCAGACATCTAGATATTAATTTAGGGCAAAATCAGACACAGTTCACAAATTTCATAAGACTTATAACATATAACTTGGGCAATTTCTCCCGAATTCATCAAATCAGACATCTAGATATCAATTTAGGACAAAATAATACAAAGTTCACTCCAAAATTAAAACTGAAGAGGGAATCATCATCTGTACCTTCACACCAAGCTGCTTTTAGGAGGTCATTTGATACCAAAACCGAGCTTCAAATCTCTACAAGTTAGTGCTTCGGTTTGTAGAGAGAGAAAGAGAGAGTTAGAAATTTGTAAAGAGAGTTAGCAAAGAGAAAAGGTAAGAAAGATAGAAATAGAAAGAAGAACTTTTTCAACTCACCTAGATCGGACGAAGAAATCGTTGGGGGAGTGAAGAGGTAGAACTAAGAGCATCTCCAATGCAAGACTCAAGAAAAACTCTAAAAATCCTATGTGTCAAGTGTGAAAAATGGATCTTTAAATGGTCTCTTTCCTACTTGGCCATTTAGAGACACTCTATTTCAAAACCATATCCAATGCAACACTCAAGAGACACTCTAAAAACCTATATTTAGTTTAAAACTAATTGATTTGCTTATGTGGCACTTAGAGAAACTCAAGAGGACACTCTAAACTTAGAGTGCCCTCTTAAGGATCTCAAAAATGAATCTTGACACATCACTTTAGAGATTCATGTTGAGTTTTGCATTGGAGATGGATTTCAGAGAAAAACTCAAAAAAAAATCATATGTGGCACTCTAAGATTTAGAGTTTGAGTGTTGCATTGGAGATGCTCTAAGAACCCTAGCTTTTGCTCCTCTCAAATCTGCGTTCTCTCTTTTGGTCGAAATGAGTTCCCGTGTTGGGTGCTTTTGATTAAAAGGCCTTATCATAAATCGACCCTAAATTGAGGGACCAAATTAGAAACTCTTTTAAAATTACAAAAACGATATGCCCGGATTGAAGGATTTGAAGGAGATGTCCTTCGACCAAGATGGCAATGCGAGCAATATGTCGGCTAGGACAATTGATGAAGAATATCATCAAGTCCGATTGATTTAGGGGTCGTAGCGTTTAGCTAGAAACCAACTACGATCGTCGAATTACGAAGTAATTCGCGGCTAACTTCGATCGGATCCTACATCGGGTTACACATAAGAATGGGTATTTAATCGGATGATATGACTACTGGGAGTGTGATATAACATTGGGAATGTCCCATAAACATATCTCACAGGCCTAAATAGAATTTGGGCAAAAGATAGCAAAAAGGCCCGAAATAAGGATTTTGGGCCTAGGCCGATTCGGGCACTTTTAGGGCTCGGATTGGGCTGATTTTTGGAGGGACGTTTCCTTATGTTATGAACATTAAATATGCCAATTTTGGTTGGGTTTGGACGTCATCTCCTTAGGAAATTGAGAAGATATCAACTAGTTGCTATTTTCGACTATTTCCCTAAATCTTATTCTAAAGGGTGTTTTAGGAAACCTAAAAGGAGGTGGATTCTTATTAGGGTTCTATATAAACACTCTTAGGGCAGAGAATAAGGTGTGGAATTTCTCTCTAAGCTTTCTTACTCTACCACATCAAGTAGAGAGAAGAAAGTGAGCTAATTCCCAAGCTATCTTCTAGTCAAGCAAGAATAAGGTCTTCTTATTATCAAACCACCATTGGAGTGCTAGCGAGCTTTCAAGGAGGGAGATTAAATACACTATTCGGTGTCCCAAGTAGAGGAGCTACGTTTGAAGCTCTTGGTCTTCTTTAATCAATTCAACTAGTTCGAGGGAAAAACGATTAAGGTAATCTACCATCTCCATTAGTTTAATTACTAGTTTTGCATGATGATCTTGGGGATACTAGTGTTAGACATTAGATGTCGTTATCCGCTATAAACACTAGTATAAGGATATAATTCCATACACGGATGGAGTGCCAACTCACCCGGCCGGATTCCGGTCGGCCATAACATCATTTTTGTTTTTGTTTTTTTTTGTATGCAAAAAAAATAGTAATCAAACTGTTTTTCCATGTAGTCAAAATGACTTCAATCACGTAATGGATAAATTTTTTTAATGTTTGAAGGTCGCCGGTCGGAAATTGGCCGGTCGGCGACCTTCGCCGGAGAAGATGATGAGGTGGCGAGATGATGAGGTGGCAGAGAGAAGAGATGAGATGGAAGAGAGAGAGAGAGATGATGACTAGTTAACGGTTTTATAACGGAATCTGAAAAAAGAAGTCATCTGGGTATTTTTGATAAAGTAAGGGACTAGACAGGAAGTTTGTCACAAAGTTGGGGGTCATTTGGAAAATAACCCATGATTTTATTTGAGTTTAGTCATGTGATTAGCTTTTGTAGTTTCTTAAAGGGTTATTTCCACTATACCCCTTAGTCTATGATATGTTTCTAACCTAAACCCCTATTTTTAAGACATAGAATACATCTTCTTAAGTTTTCTCTAATTTTTCTCCCCCAACTACCAGGGGCGGCCCGTGACCAAAGCCACCAAATTGGTCGCTTTGGGCTCCAAATAATCAAGGGCCTCATGTGTTCCTATTTCGTATGTAATTTTCGAAAAACTAATTATACGTTAAACCAATTTCAATCATAATTTAAGGCGTAGCTTAGTGGTAAATTGTTTAGATTTTGGATAAAAAGACAAGGGTTCTATTCCTATTTTTTGCATTGTGTAAATTTTATTTAATTTTTCTAATATCTATTGTATGGGGCCCCAATTTTTAATTTTGCTTGGGGCCTCCGATATACTTGGGCCGGCCCTGCGGCAACTACTTTCTTTCTTCATCATCATTTTTATCTCAATCTATGAAATTCAAGATAAATATGGAAGTATTGAAGGCGCCTAAATTCTAATGCCACCTCTTTACTCCTCAGCTCTTTTATTTTCTTACATTTTTTTTTTCCGCATTGTGCACTTGTGTTTACCTTATCACATCGTTTTTATCACTTGGTGCATTTGCAATGACAAGGCAGAATTAAGTACATGGTATTTGCGGTAATTTTGTGGAAATAAAATAAAATTTGTAATTTCCACTCTCTGTCAGCCGTAGTAATACCAGAGGGAGGGCGTACGTGCACGAACGGAACTACAGCTAGGCCGAAGGGAGCCATGGCCCCCTCGACCTAGCCGTAGCGGTTTACATCATAGCCCAGGTAATAGCGAAGTTTAATTGGCTCGCTGGTAGAACTGTTTGCTTACCACCTAACTGACTCAGGTTCAATCCCTTAGGAGCAGCAATTTTTTTTTATATGTAATCTTTGTTTTAAAACTTTTCTCTAATTCCAATTACATTGGCCCCCCTAGATCATTAATCTTGGTTCCATTACGTGCACCTCATTTTAATTTGGCATTGGATCCTAACCTTATTGACTATTTGCCTTTTGTACTTTTATTCAATTGCTCTTACTTTTCTCAGGAGAATACCTCTTCACCTACTCATCTTCGTGACCAAATTGAGATCAATGAAACATCCAACCATAATAGCAACAAGAAACACTTTCCCCAAGTCTGGTTGTAGTACAAATTAATAATTTTAACACACTATTCACAATTTCATACCAAGAAAAAACAAAATAATACCAATGCAGCAACGAGCTCTTATTGTGTTTAAGGTCTGGTGGTTCGCGGTGTCGGGTGAGGCGGTTGGGCAGGTAAACATGGGCCATCTTGTGTCGTTGTAGACGGTTAGTTCCAACCTGTGGCATAGCGGGTCATGTTACCCGACCCGAAAACGCTTCTAGAGGATAAATTCTAAGGATTTGGGGTTTCTATTTTCACCCTGTCCCTTTTCCATAGATTTCACCCCATCTAATTGGGAGGTGCCTATAGTAAGAAAGATCTCACTAAAGAACAAGCTACAGAAGAACGCTTAGATAAAAGATGGTCATGTTTAGGATTTTTATCCCACCTTCATCTTCAACTCTTATTCTCCTATTTTAATAATCACTTACTTAGTACTTAAATCTAAACTATGTTTTTATTGTCGCCTGATGATCTGATATTCAATTCTTATTCTCCTATTTTAATATCATTTAGTAGCACTTAAATCTATATTATGTTGTCATAAACTTTTAATTTCAGCGTATTTCTGCTATCAATTCCCTCAATTATTGGAGCTAAAACTCGTGAGTACTTTAAGAAGAACATATAGACGGTGGTATATTAAAAAAACTCCAAACCCTTGAGGTTCAAAGAAGGTGATGTGCATAATCATTTGAGGGAGAAGGTCCACATGTTTTCCTCTTTCATATGCAAGTCAAAGATATAGAAAAGGGTTAATTCCGTTTTGGCCCCCGATTTGTGACCAACTGGCCGTTTTGGCCCCCATAAGTGTCCGGCAGTTCGTTTTGGCCCCAAAAAATTCCTAAATGGCCCCAAATTTTTTCAACCTCCCAATTTTACCCCCATGGCATTTCTGTAATTATCTTTTTTTTCTTTTTCTTTGTCCACCTCATCTAACAATCACCACATCACCTGTCCACCTCACCCTTCTTCTCCGGCGAAAGGTTGCCGGCCGGAATAAAAAATTCCGGCCGGCCACCTTTACCCAAAAAAAAAAAAATAATAATTTTTTTCTTCATCTTCTTCATTTCTCTCTCTTCTTCATCTCCTTCTTTCTCTCTCTTCTTCATCTCCTTCTTTCTCTCTCTTCTTCTTCTTTATCTCTCTTCTT
Source organism: Eschscholzia californica subsp. californica (assembly GCA_002897215.1). Classification (NCBI taxonomy): domain Eukaryota; kingdom Viridiplantae; phylum Streptophyta; class Magnoliopsida; order Ranunculales; family Papaveraceae; genus Eschscholzia; species Eschscholzia californica. Next base: position 236,825 of record BEHA01044722.1, on the reverse strand, counting down.
CTTCTTTATCTCTAACCCCTCTCTCTTCTCTCTCT
>BEHA01044722.1:190445-216143 GCA_002897215.1 Eschscholzia californica subsp. californica | reverse complement strand
CACCTTGGGAGCTTCTTGTTATTCCATCAGATAAGTTTCTTAGGATCACTTTGGTTCTAGTTGGGATGTATTATTAGCAACATATAATTTTCTTTTACCTTCTTGGCTCCTTGTAAAAGAGGAACCTTTAAAAACAGATGATGTGAATCACTCAGTCAACTAATTGATATTTGCAAATTATGTATTCAAAGTACACATCATCCATTTTTTTTATTTAGAAGTGTTAGAAGGTCTATAAAAATATATTCAAAACAATTGAGTTTCAAAAACACAAATAAGCGAGGAACTTAATTAAAAAATGAATCCAAAGAATCGGGAGATTTTCTCAGGTACATCTAGACCATATATTAATATATATATATATACCTATATATAAATGTATATCATAATCTTTTAATTTATTTGCATATGTTTTATTTTTGATATGATTTGTATATAAAATTAAGCAATGATGAGATTAGCAACTAAAATGTGTCAATTATGTTTTGGCCTTTGTATAGATAACCAACTCACTAAAATGATCCCCACGAGGTGACCTACTTCTAAAATAACACAGTTTTTAATATTCTGTTATTAAACTTGCACAAAAGATTTTTCTATTTGCGTGTTGTTGTGATTTCGGATAAGCTAAATATGTTTTCAAAAGAGACTAGATGTTGATCTACCTTATGTTGAAATAAAAATCAACTAGTATTAAAATTGACCGATAGAAAATTTTAAAAAATTCTTAAGAAACTGATCGTTTTTTAGATATTTAGACATTGAGCTCCAGTTGTTTAGCGATATTAGGACTACGCCCCCGAAATAAAAATATGTATGGTTTTGACCCCATTTTACGATTTTTCCGTCAAATACCAGATAAATGGTTCACGTGCCAATCACATGCGTGCCTTATTCAAAAATAACCTTCAGAAAATATTTAAGTTATTTAGACATTGACCCCAACTATTTACTGATATTAGGACCACACTCCCAAAATAAAAATATATTTTGGATTGACTCTCATTCTCGGTTTTTTCGTCAAATACCAATTAAGTAGTTTGCGTGCGGCTTTGTATTCCTCTTATTCTTATAGGTTTTCAAATATGATGGAAAATTCATCCTAGTCTGACAACATATGAATTTAAGATCTCAAATTGCATAATCTACAGAAAGTAATCGATCCATGAACTCGAAGTTAGTCTGAGAACCCGGTCCAAATAAACCAGAAATATAAAGAAAAATAGCCTACCCGAAGTCCAAGATGGGTTTAACCGTCTGGCTAAATATATTAGATAGGCTACAAAATGTAAACATATAAAAAAAAAGTTTACCCCAATATTATCTGGTTGTCCAATAAGTTTGGTTTATTAAAGAGATTAGAGAAGGTCTCAAATATATAATCATTAGATACTTACAATATAAAAAGACTCAATCGAGAATGAGAGTCAACTACAAACATATTTTTCATTTGTGGGTATTTAGTCCTAAAATTGCTAAATAACTAGAGGTCAATGTTTATGTAAACCTAAATACCTTGTGAAGGGTATTTTTGTCATAAGTCACACATTGATCGACACGTGAACCACTTAACTGATATTTAACGGAACAATCGACAATAGAAATCAACACCGTACATATTTTCATTTTGGAGGTATAGTCATAATGTCGCTAAATAACAGGGGTCAATGTCTAAATAATCCAAACTATTTTGGTAAGTTTGTCATCTTAGCTATAATGGATTAACCCTAATAAAATTGTGATTTACATCTATCTCCACTCATTGGTGATGAAGATTAAGCATTCTTTTAGTTTTACACGAGAGAACTTTTTAGGTGGAAGGAAATTCTTAAAATATGATGCCATGACAAGAATGATCACATTAACATTAGAATCAATCATATGTTGTGTTGATCTTTTTCTTTTTTCAAACAACAACCCTTAAATTTAAAGAAAAAATGAGTGAAAACCTAAAATCTGGACCCTAATAGAAAAAAAACTGTAATAATGTTAAAAAAACCATTTTTAACACTTTTTAAACGGAGGACAACATATAATTATGTTGTTAACAAGACTTTCATATTTTTTCCATAATCTCTTACCCTTCTATGTTGACAACATATATAAATATGTTGTTATAAACTGTTGACAACATGTGCAATAATGTCATGACTTGTTATAAAATGTTGACAACATACATAATTATGTTACTAACAAGATATACAATGCATTAGTCAAAATATTATTTGTCCATTAATGAGTTTGTCAAATACAAAAGGTAATTCAAATAAAATCTAAAAAGGGATTAAAATCCAATCTTCTCAGAAAAAAAGGTTTTATTCTTTTCCCTTTTGGAGAAACATTTTTACATAATGTGTTATGTATGACAGATATAAAAAAATGAAATGAAATATGAAACTTTAACAATAAATGACACATTATTTATGAAACAAAACAAGAATCAATAAATAGAAAAACACTGTAACTTTGACACCTAGACATACCTTAACTATACTAAATGTGTTTTGTTGTACGAAATATACATAATTTATACTAAATAACGTGTATCAATCGAAAAAACCAAATAAAATAATATGAAAACCTTGAAGGTGAAACGATGGTGGTTTTCGGTGATGCTCGTTGTCTTCACTATTCGGTCATGGCAGAAATTTTTTTCATTCTGTTATGAAAGAGGGTTTTCAGTTATAGAGAAAGAAAGAGGTTTCGGTTATGGGATGGAAGATTGAAGAGAGAAAATTCGAAAAAAAAATAAAAGGGAATTTTGGAGATTGGTTTTCAAAAGTGGGGTTTTTCTTATATAAAAGGTTATAATGGGTATTATGATTAAATAGAAATCATAGAGATCTGTTTTTTTATATAGATGGGTCAATTTGGACTAGATATCTATTATAATTATTATTTTGGCTTAAAACTCTATATTAATATAAGGGTGGACTACATATGTGTTTAGGTGTAGATTTTTTTTTACTAAAAAACCCAAAAATTATAATATTATAACATTTTAATTTTTGGAAAAGACAAATAAAAAATGCACTAATAATTCTGTCAAAAGCAAAACAAAAAATGCGGAAACCATTTTTTTCTTTACGAGAGAAATTGAAAAATGCTTTACCTAAAATTTTAGTGTCAGTATGTAGTTGTCAGATGCAAAAGACAAAATATGAAACATTTTTGTAAAATAATTTTTGAGCAAAAACGAATTTGTTTAGAAAGTTACAAAATAGTTGAGAACAACCTAAGATTTGTTCAGAAATTTTCAAAAATATTTTTCACGTTGATTTCGGAGGTAAAATTGTACTTTCACAAAATGTTTTTTTTTTTCAAATATTATTTAGATTGGTTTGGTTTCATATTATACCCCAAATTTTGAGTTTTTAAACGACCCTCCCTGATTTGTTGGCATGATTCCAAATTAAAAACTAGATATCTTACATGATTTTGTTTACATTACATTAATACAAATTTAAGGAACATTATGATAATTGAGAGTTCACATTGTTACCGTAACACAAATAATTGGATCTTTAAAGGCCATAGCTGCATAGCAAGACTCTAAAGTGCACTTACATACAAGATCGTTAAAGGCTACAACAAGTTCTATACTTTATTTACTATATGCCTTTAGATTTTTTTTTTACTTACAGAAGGATGAAAATAACCCTCATGAATTTAGTCCATGATATCTTAGATTTCAGATAGGACTTATTAGAAATTTACAGAGAAACTGTAGATTCAAATGCGGCTCGGTTGTACGGAGATGGCATAGGTATAATATCTTATCGTTGACTCCATTAGTGTTTTGTCATTGTCGCTAGTGATAGATAATTTATGTTGCCTTCCAAGAATTTTGCCATTTAATTTACAATATCAAGGTAAGTTCACAGTAATACTTGATAAGAAAAAAGCCACAAACATTCCTGAAAATCAGACAAAACTTGAAAGAAACAATGTAAACTAAAAATCCTGTGAAAATTCACCGATACTATTACCAACATTATGTTTTTCATCACCATTGATTTTGGTTCTAGTTCCAATTTCGAAACTATCTCATCTTGATTTGAATCAAGATCCAACAACATCATATTGAATACTTGATGACGAATCACTTTCTTCTTCCTCCGAAGAAGATGATAGTGTCGGTGGAAGTACTTAAGTTCACAGTCAAAAGGTTGTAGAGGAGACTGGTTAAAGTTGTTGAATTTTTCAATTTAGCGATGAAATACATCTCCTTTTCTTCTGCGTGCACATATTGAGGAAGGATCTTGTAAACTATGAAGCAAGATTTCGAGAAACCAAACTTATATTGGTGTAACACCCATTTTTGTAAAAAAGAAAATTAGATGGAAGTAACAAAACTCTAGGTCAGTTTGGTTTGGATGAAATACTGATGGGTTTAAAAATCCTAATCCTCTTCACTTTTGAATACAACATAAAGATTGTCTAGCTGCTCCTTAGTGAAGGGAGGATAAACAAAGAAGAAAGGAGATAGAGATAGAGTTCTGTAGAGGGAGAACGAGACATGATTGTGGTATTAAAGGTGTCAAAGGAAAAAAGAGGTAGATTTCCTATCTCCTAATTCTTTTGTAGGTTCTTTCAATTTATTCCATGATAGCTTTAGTAATGCTAATCAAATAGTTTCCATAAATAAGATTAAATGGTTTAGATATTAGTTTTATCAAGAATTCTATAAAACATTTACATGGGACAGTATTTTAGTCTAGTTTAAATTGAATCTGGTATTGATATGTGATTGGGTGTGTTTCTTATATGTTTGAAATTTCTGTTTGTCTACTTTCTAATGATTTAAACGGTGCATTAATCGGAGTTCCGAGAGGAGTTATAATAGTTTTCGTACATGGTGTCAGAACAGTTTCTACTGTATTTAGGTCTAGTTTAAACTGAATCTAGTATTGATTGGTGAAGAATTTTGGTGTGTTTTTTATACGTTTAGAAAGTTCCGTTTGTCTATTTTTTAATGCTTCAAACTGTGCATCAATCGGAGTCCCTAGTGAGAAGTTATGACAGTCTTCGTAGAAGGTGTCGAAACAATCTCCACTGTAATTCGATCTAGTTTAAATTAAACTTGGTAATAATATGTGACGACTTTGGTTGTGTTTCTCATATGGTTGGAAATATTTGTTCGTTTACTTTCCAATGCCTCAAACATTTTATTAATCGGTGTTCCGGGTGAGGAGTTATGATAGTTTTTGTTAAGGTGTCAAGATAGTCTCCAATGAACGAATTTATTTAGTTAATTCACATGGTTTTTGTTCTTTAGGCAATGTATCTCCTAGGTAGATAGATACCTTCTATTGGTGAGTCTATATTTGTTAATCATTATTTGGGGTTGCGATCTACGTGAGGATCTACTATGAACATTATTTCTTTTTCACTTGTCATGTTTCTTTGGCTTGGTATGTTTAGTGAACTTGTTTGTAATTCATTATTAGCGCCATTGTCTGTTGTGTATAGGTCTGAGACACCAAGTGAGTGGTTGATGATTTAGACTTTCGACATAAATTTGTATGAGCTACATGTCAAGTTTGGATGCTATAAAGGTTTACCTTACCTTTGTTAAAGGCATGGTATTTTCAGTCTATAGGAAAAAGAGGAAACATTGCTTTAACATGAGGGTTAGTACTGGATTAGAATACGAGAACCTTGAAAACCTAATAATCAAGAACATAAATTATTAGTTTCTATAAGCATGAGGTAAATCTCGTTGTATAATGTTTGTACTCATCGTTAAATTTCAGAGAATGACAATAATGAATATAAATGCAATGCTTCCTTAATTGGGATTGAGTTTGCCTACCCGGACCTTAGGTTTGTGGAAATCTACTACAGTTGGGTTTTGACTCAGATATTCTGTTTTTCAGGTATTGATTTTTTTTTTCAGGTATCGAGTGAGCATTCATGATAGGCGTGGCTCGTGGATCCAGTTTGCAGGTCTCAATTCTTCAATTTCAAGGCGGCTAGCTTGTTTGAGATTTGGAATTTGGTGCACTACAATTGGATTCAGATTGGTCAAGGAAATCATGGAAGTAGTCAGACTATACTTCCTCTGAATCATCAAGAATTGTCTTGTCATTAGTGATGTTGAATCCTAAAAAATTGCATACGAAGAAGTTCACACTCGTGGCGAACAATAGTAGTCCAACTGTGATGAACAAAGTCTTATGATCATATCCATTCACAAGATGATGCAAATAATCATTTTATTGATGGCATGTTGTCTAAAAAAAACCTTAAGAGTTGGTAGTGGTTCAAAACATTTGAGGACACTCAAAGACGATATGTTCCGTAGACATTTCAAGAAATTTTAAAACATTTCGAGACATTTATCCATAGACAAAACGTCTTTATGGACATTTCAAAACATTTGGTTTATATACAAAATGTCTTCGAAACATTTCAAGACATTTGGTTCATGGACAAAATGTCCTGGGGACATTTCAAGATATTGAATCCATGTACAAAATGTGTGGTGGATATTATTATTATTATTATTATTATTATTATTATTATTATTATTATTATTATTAGTATTATTATTATTATTATTATCATCATCATCATCATCTCATCATTGAAAGACAATTGGTAGACATTTATGATTTTAATATTATCATTATTGTCTTTTTTTTTGAATTATATATTACTCCATTTTAAAAACGTACCTTTTTTTCACAATTTTTACTTTTCCATTTTTACCCACATTAATTTTTAACATGTTTTTTGAAATTCAAAAGAATTAGTACTATATATAAGATTGGTTTCCATAAACACAAATTATTCTCATCTCTTTTCTAAAAGATTACCAAAATACGAATTGTTTTAATTAAGTAATAAATACATTATATATTGTCAACACGGGTATAATTGGAAAATCTATGGATTTTATATGATAAAAGAGGAATGAGACTCTTAATTTGGGACAGACGAAAAAGGAATACGGCCTCTTAAATTGGGACAGAGGGAGTATCATTTTTGTCTATCAATATGATATAATTTACTTGTACTAATATTTCAAAAATATATCTTATGACTTTTGTAGATATTTGAAGATTTGATGGACAATTTGTAATAGTCCCACATTGCTCACAAGAGTGTCCAGAGACTGGGCTATATGTGTAAGCTCAAGCTTAGTAAGTACCGAGGCCTTTTGGGTAGGCTTGTGGTGCCTTCGCCAAGGACAAAACCTCGTACCTGTGTGAGGTGGTTAAAGCGGGGACAATATCGGCAACTGCTAAGGCTTTGGGCGTTACAAAGTGGTATCAGAGCCAGGTTGACGGCTCTTCGCTGAGGGTGGGGGATTGTAATAGTCCCACATTGCTCACAAGAGTGTCCAGAGACTGGGCTATATGTGTAAGCTCAAGCTTAGTAAGTATCGAGGCCTTTTGGGTAGGCTTGTGGCGCCTTCGCCAAGGACAAAACCCCGTACCTGTGTGAGGTGGTTAAAGCGGGGACAATATCGGCAACTGCTAAGGCTTGGGGCGTTACACAATTGGTGGGCATTTATTATTTTAATATTATCATTATTGTCTAATCATATGAAATAATATATTTGTACTAATATTTCAAAAATATACTTTTCGATTTTCGTAAACATCCGTGAATATCTGTGGACATTGATAGACATTTGGCCGATATTTATTATTTTGATGTTATCATTATTGTCTAATCATATAAAATAATATAATTGTACTAATATTTCACAAATATACTTTTCGACTTTCGTAGACATCCATGAATATATGTGGAGATTGATAGACATTCGGTTAATATTTATTATTTTAATATTATTATTGTCGTATCATATGAAATAAAATATTTTTATTAATATTTCAAATATATATTTTTCGACTTTCATAGACATTCATAGATATCTGTGGACATTGATAAACATTTGATAAATATTTATCATTGAATATTATTATTATGTCTTATCATACCATAAAATAAACTTCTATTAATATTTTAAATTTATATTTTTTTACGTTTGTAGACAACTTTGTAAACTGGTGGATAATTGATAAATATTTATTATTTAGTATGATATAATAATATAGTAATATAATAATAATATTATATAACAATGCAATAATATAATAATATAACAATATAATAATATAATAATATAATAATATAATAATATAATAATATAATAATATAGTAATATGCTAATAATATTATTGTTACTATAATAGAGTATTATAATAATATAATAATTAATACTGTTATATGTTATTTATTATATATTATTAATATGTCCTCAAATGTCTATAAAACCAATTTGTCTTGAAATGTCTATAATTTTGTGTCTCAAACGAATAACACAGACATTTCGAGACATTTGAAATGTCCCAAACGAATAACACAGACATTTAGAGACATTTGAAATGTCCCCAATCAATAACACCGACATTGTGAAAATGTCCCCCAATGTCCTAAACGACTACCACCCCTTAGACATGTGAGGGGCTGAAATCGCGGGTCAAGAAGTCAAGAGGACCGGGCTGTTGACCAGAAATCACACCTTCACCTGTTAATATTTTTACATCACTGACGGCGTCTTTGGGCTTCACCTGTGACAAGAAACAGAACACACGTGACAGTAATATCCCTGGGACACTGGGATGGTGCCGGCCTAAGGGGTCTCCGACGGTCAAGTCAGTAAACTTGACAAATATTGAGGAATAATAAACCAGAGATTGAGCTATCGAGTTAAATATGTTATCTGAACAAGACGATCGGGAGAAAAGGTGATACAACCGGGTGTATGTTTGCCTAATTCCCTGGTCGTCGAGTGAAATAAAGTGCCTGCACCCCTTGATCGCGAGGAGAGAGAAAGATCAGTCGTCTTCCATGTTCGGGTGGTCGTTAGGAGAGAGAAAAATCACTTGTCTTTCTTAATCAGGTGGTCGTCAGGAGAGAGAAAGATCGCTCGTCTTTCTTAATCAGGTGGTCGTCATGAGAGACAAAAATCACTTGTCCTCTTTGATCAAATGGTCGTCATGAAAGAGAAAGATCACTCGTCCTCCTTAATCAAGCGGTCGTCTTGAGAGATGATGATAGTAGCATTCGTTGGTTGCCTACCAGAGGTTTGGATGATCGGTGTGAGAGAGAAAATAAGTGGTTAGTTGATTCCGGGTGAATATGGATGTCGGGTGTTGTTCTCCGTACTTAGATGTCTTTGTCTATGATTAAATGATCTTCATATAGTGTTTTGTGGTCAACTGTCTTTCTTGGTCAACTGTCACCTGGTGGTGGCTTGTCGTCTTGAATATGGTAACGCTTGGACATGAATACGGATACCGTAACTCTCATCCAACAGACATGTTCATGATATTCTTGACCAATTGTTATCTTGAATAACAGTAACGCCTCAACAAGCTTATGAAACAACGACCAACCTTTTCGTGCAGGTCTGATTTCTCTATCCAGTGTTGATTCCTTTATTTAATGCACGTGTATTTTCTTGTCACCCCGGACGCTCGAAAATGAATGGACCGGACCCATTTGTCATTTAGTTCACATGCTTGGCTCTTCTGTGGACCCATCAATCGTAGATTTTTAAGGGCACCCTTGATGACGGATTCTGGCCCATACAAGACACAAAGGCGGAACCAAAATTTTCAACTAGCCGATGCAGGCCTGAAGTTCCTGCAAATTATATATTAAACATATAGATATATGTATAAGTGTACCAATTTCATAGATTATGTATAAATAAATGTATTCTCTACATTTCACGGCCAGTCAACCGCGAAACATCTCATGCCTGACCGACCACGAAACTCGATCGAGAATTTCGCTGGAAACCCTCGATCGAGGATTACGTAATTCTCGATCGAGGGTCTGAAGCAGAAGACGAAGGAGACTTCCTTTTGTCTTGGCAGCAGGGCCACAACAGTGTTGCCTTGCTGCAAGCCTGCAATGATGAAAACGAATCCCCTTTGTCCTTCATCATCCCAAGAAGATTTCATATCTGTCGGGTTTTTTAGAGAGAGAAAGAAGAGATGAAGAGAAAGAGAGGGTGAAAGAAAAAAAAAGTGAAATATAATGGTGAGTGATGGTCGGTGGTCGGAAATGTTGAAGGTGAAGGTGAGGTGAAGATGAAGGGAAAAAATTCAATCAAATAACTTTTTTAGATCAACAATCAAGATACCCTCTAAGTCAATTTTAATTGACTAAGTCTTTATTCTCTGGAGACTATTTACGCCTTCACAGAACTAATTTAGGCTCGGAACAATAGACAGTCAAACTTGTTTTTCTGTCCTTGTGCTTTATTCAATCTAAGGCACACTTAAACCTTATTGAATCACGTGATCAGACTAAAAGCCCAAAACTAATTTACTTGAAAGTGAAGACTAATATTTCCAAAATAAAATATAGAAGAATTAGTCTCAAGTTTCATATAAACCAATAAATTCATCTCAATCGGGTAATTTACATATCAACAACTCCATATTTTCTACCAAATAGACGAAAAGAACTGAATGGCAGAATGGGTGACTTGAACATAGAAGCTGGCTTTTACGTCATCAAAGTCCGCATCACTACCTCTCTTTATCAATCGGCAAGGTTTTTCGAATTTATTTCTCTATGGAAAGTTCCTAATATTTCCTTAATAATAGAGTATGTTCATAAATTTAGAAGATTAGATATTTCTTGCAACTAAAAAAAAAAGATAAGATATTTTTATTCCTTACAGATACAGTGATACTTAAGGTCTAAGGTTAAATGAAATTTTCTTTCTATCTTGGTCGACCTGGTCTGTCTATTTATTCCTAGTTTCATTAAGAAGTGGTGGGTTTGTTAAAAATCATAATCAACTTTGTGTATCCTGCTAAGACCATAATATTGTTTCCTACTTATTTTCTCTATTTGGACTTTGGTGGAGGACTCCAAGATATTAATTTGCCTTCTTTTACTAAAATAACAATCTCTTATGTTTCAAAGGTCTCATGGATTTATTTAGGGAACTTGATCTCTTAGATCATGGGATTTAGATTAGCACATTCGGGGATTGCCCACAAAACATAATTTTTTTTGTTTTTATATACTTTAGTAGGATTATTCAAAACCGAGGGTCTGAAAGGTAGTTTTCCGTTTTTATTTTTAGTTAAATCTAAAAAGCCAGCATAAGTATAAGTTGTCTTGAAACAGATGAATGAATGTTTACTTTTGTCCGATCTTGATTTCTAACCCATTTGAATGACTGAATTGGCCAAATTTCGAGTCCATCCAGGTCAGACGATCATACTAGTCAGATTGAGACTATTAAAAAAAAAAGGGTTATTCCATTTTGGCCCCTAAAGATGACCAACTCATCAAAATGGCCCCCTAAAGATGACCAGCTTCTAAAATGACCTCTTTTTAAATTTCCCATCTATTTTACCGTCCAACATTATTATCATTATTCTCTATATTCAGTTTGCCCTAGTTTTTATTTTTTTTTATTTTTTACTTTATGTGAGGTTACGGGGTATTACGTCCATTTATGCCATTATAAGAGGCATAGTAATAATGAGAGAGCTATGTTGAGAGTGACGCTATTATTTTATTCTCCCTTTGTATCTCTCTCTAAAAACTGTATTTTTTCTTCTCTCTTTGTTTTTCTCTTTAAAATTGTTTCATATTATCTCTGTAAATGTCTCTTTGCTTTTGGAAATCGTAGAGAAAGGTTATAGAACTCCACAAATGAAGTAAGGGCATTGATGGACATACTTTGATGAAAAATCAGGTAAGCCCCCATCGACTTCAATATATCTTTGAGACTTGATTTGTTCTTGTGATATTTGAGATTCATTCCATGGAGAAGATGTGTTTACGCCTAGTTTCTGTTTGATTTATGACACATTTAATTGCAATTTTTGAAGTGTAAGTTGATAATTATTTGGTATGATCTGTCAACACTGTGAATAAAGAGATGATACAGATGGTGGGAACTTGAACAATGAAAATGATTTTATGGGGAAGGTGTGAAAGTAATGGTCGAAGAGAATAAAGGTGCTTAGTAGATGTTGCATGAATGGAGAATAATGGTTTTCCTCTTAACCGACAAGAATAATGCAACAATTTTTCAAATTGGGAGAATAAAGGTGCTTAGTAGCAAAATGGATTGAATCTCTCTCCAAATTTCCATCTTCAAATCCAAGATCTTCGGGTACCGTCGAAAGAAAATTAGTTAGATGTTGCACGAATGTTCAGATTTAAACTATGTATCTAATATGATGTTCATTTTCGGAGTGTAATTGTGCCTTCAATGGAGGTTTAGAGGACACTATTAACACAAAGCTTTGGTTGAAAGATAGGGAAGTAGAGAAAGGAGTGAATAAAGGAGATAAAATAAGAAAAAGAGAGAGAGAGAAGGTGCGAGATGGTCGTATCGGCATCCATGCTGATGGCGTCGGTTGATGACAACGGTAGTAGTAGTAGTAGATGACAAATTTTTGGCTCCCATGATATCACTTTCTCTCTCCTAATATCAACAAGATAGAAAACATATTATTGCAAAACACTTGACGTCTGGAAAATATGGCAGAAGGCTAAACTGGGTATTATGAGAAGTGAAATCATTGTTTAACTGAATAGTAAACGGAAAAACTCAAAAGTGGGTCATATTAGAAGCTGGTCATCTTTAGGGGGCTATTTTGTTGAATTGGTCATCGTTAGGGGGCCAAAATAGAATTAACCCAGAAAAAACTCACTCAAGGGTATTTTCGTCTTTGTCACTTAGAGATGTTGAATTATGGCATGACCTTGACTTTGACTATTCCTTTCTCCCCAAACCCCTATATATCCTTTGAGATTGTTAAAACAACCATCTCATCCTACAAAACCAACAGCAAATTACTCAACAGGATCTTCTCTCTCTCTCTCTCTCTGAAATTTTGAATGGGTATCTGCACTTCTTCCCCAATCAAAGGAGGAAATGGAAGATTAATAGGAAGCATCAATTGGCCAACAGTCAAAGTAATTCATTTTGATGGTAGATTACAAGAATTCAAGCAACCAATCAAAGTCAAAGAAATCCTATCTCAAAATCCTAATTGTTTCCTCTGCAACTCTGAGAATATGGACTTAAACTCATATATACCTCATATGGATGAAACAGAGGAATTACAATTAGGTCCAATTTATTTCCTTATGCCACTTTCAAGATCAAGAAACCCACTTACACTTTCAGAATTATGTTCTTTAGCAATCAAAGCTAGTTCTTTACTCCCTCAATATCAGATTGATCTTTCATCTATTAAATTTCATGGTGGTAAAAATGTCATAAATACATCTAGACGCAGCAGAAGACTTAAGGTTCTTGCTTGATCAATCAAGATTTGTTTTAGATGAGATTCAAATTGATTCATGATTATACCCACATTAGAATTATTAGAAAGAACAAGAAATTGAAGATGGCAAGAGAGGAAAAGACAAGACTCAAAAAGACAAAGCTTTTAGAGAGAGAAAGAAGAGAGGGCAGGTATTATTTGGTAGTTTTAAGTGAAGGGCCCATTTAGTCCCTTTTCCACATGGTGTGTTATGTAATGGTTTTTTTTTGCAGAATGTAATTTATGACTTTCATGGAAGGAGTCCATTGATTAAGATTTGTTGCTTTTTGAATTCATTTTACACCCTCTTTCAACAAAAAAAAAAAAAAAAGAATTCATTTTACACCCAAGATATTGTTTATGTGATATTGGGGTGCAATATTTTATTACTTAATATTCAAGTTTCATCAATGGGAGTTTTTTTGATTTTTTTTTGTTGAGTTATGGGAGTTTTTTAGATGGACGTTTATAGATGATTTTGAAATGAGAGAACCAACTTTTGTCATCAAGAAATGCAATATCTCCTGTGAGTCTAAGAGAGGTGATCCATTTATATATGGAATAGAGTCATAATACCATTAGGAGAAATTGTCAATATTTTGGATAGTTCTTAAATCACCTTAATTTCGACAAAGTTGGAAGTATTGTAATCAATTTGACAAGAAAAAAGTTGAAAAGGCAACTAACTCTGAAAAAGAATATACTTTGCACGAAGAAAATGAGTAGTTTCTCTAGTACTTCTGGAAGCTTATCTTACTTAAAGTGAGTTGATATATTTATGAGAGAAATGTTCTTTTATCACAAAAGAATTGATGAACAAGATTGCACTATATAAATCATAAATTGATACTTCGGAAATCTGGTATGACAATATGAACATTGAAAGTGATTTTGCCGCTATTGTATTCCAAGACAATCTCCGACCTTACTAAAAACTTAAACATGTTGAATGAGGGATAAGGATTATCCATATTAAACATCGACTGAATAGTCTTGCTCCGTTACATTCCAATAAATATAAAATTGGTAATTAACAAAGCTTATCCTTGAATTAGAACAAGCAACATAGACTATAGTACAATATTGCCCAAGAAAACTATTTCAACCAAACCGAGATAATTTTTTTGACAAAAAATAAATATTAAAAGATTATAAGAATGAAACTAGGTATTCCAAAAGAAAACTCTGTTGGTCTTCATCCTTTCATTTTCTTAAGAACTAAAAACATTCTTTCACACCCATAAGGCAACTTGTAAATTGACAAATCACACTAGCATAATCCGAATAATAATTTATATAGGCTGCGACTTTGGTGGCATCCATAACATTCTTCGTGTTATAAAGTCTTTGATCAATTACATTTGACGTAAGGAACAATCTTATTTTGAGTTCAAAACTCAGTTTGTTTGAGTTTTACCCATAAATTGTAACGGTGGTGGTGGTCCGAGGCATGGTTGAATATGAAGATTAGAGAGTAAATGATTTTTGGACTCAAAAACAAGGTTGCGCTTGATGATATCCGAAAGTGATATTCTGAGTATCTTTCTGGGAACCAATCTTTTTGATCTCAGGTGACCTTTCTTCTCGCTTGAATTTGGCCCAGGTAGAAGAAATACCGGCAAAAATAAAGGAAGACTCGCTGAAGGTGGGGTATTATTGCAGTTTAAGGAAACAATTCAATGAGTGAGAGTGAACAAGATGAGTTGATCCCTTTTTAGGGAGAACTTAAAATGCTTATATAGGTATAATAAATTGTGACGGTGCACGATTGAGATGTTGCAATGACAAGGCACTGAATCTGATGATAGGCATGTGTTTATGCCTGTTTGAGAGTATAATATCTGTTGAATGCATATCTTCTAACACTGACATATCTTCTGACACATAACAGTTTGCGTATGAAAAGTGGATCCTTGGCTATATCTGGTTTTTGTGTCACTGTTATTCTCTTTAGGTAGAATTGAGCTTGAGGTGCCAAACTTACTTTGGCCGGCCTCTTACTTGGTGTCTCTGATTAGAGAAGGGCTCGGGTTGCAGAACTGACTTCTGCATACCCCACACTTTTTCGAGACTAAAAATGAACCTTATCAGAGCTGACTCACATCACTGCTTGCCTTTGGGCCAGTGCAGGGTTCAAATTGCCTACGACGCTTGTGTCGACCTCCTTAGTCAGGGCTCAAGCGATAGAGTTTTCTGGGATCTACCTCCATGATGGCTTCAACGAGGGCCCATCTTCATGGGATTGGTAGTTTGTTGACTTCTTGACTTGGTCATAGGTGACTAATATTTGGCTCAACAACCCCCTAAATCAAATCTAATTGACCAAAGTATTTATTGCTTCGGAGACTATTTTGGATGCTCCGAAGCCACAACCTACATAAATTCGTCATGACTTTGTAACTTAAGCTACTTTGTCCTAATTGCCTGTGATTTTGTTTATTCTAGCTAGCAGGATGGCAAGCACTGCCCACCTTTAGGGTTCAAGCGTTTTCGAGTTAGGCATCCGGGATCTAGTATCCGGCACTTGGGTTCTTTTCAGTCTCTGCACAGGTTACATTTTTCAGACATATCTAACACATTCATCTACGGCAGATTTAGACTGACCAGCGTTGCTACATTCCCCTGGGCCAAGGAGTGCAAAAGAATGGAAATCTATTTCAAGCTACTACGTCAAATCAATGAATTGCTAGGAAATGGAGGTAGTGGTTGTTTGTTCTAAGTCAATCTGAAATCTTACTTGAGGTCTAGAATGTCTTCAGTCAAATTTCAGAATGTTTGTTTTCGTCTAACTCGTCTAATGACTGATCTGGTTTATGTTTGGTGTATTCTGTTCAGATGATTCTGACTTAAAAGTGTTGGATTCAGAAAATGATAAAAAGGAACACCTAAACCATCAATTTTACATTCAACAATTCAGGGTGGGTAAGAGACATGTTAACAAACTGTTGGAGCAATGCTCACAAGAGACGATATCATTCTTAGACGGCCTGATATTACAGGAGCTCATTCAACTAGGTTTTGCACAAAAGCAAAGGTGTACGCACAAGTTTAGTGAATAAAACCCGGTCTGCGTGCGAATCTATTGAGAGGAAGATAACAGACAACAAAACATATATTACAACACACAGGTAATAAGAGGTGGAAGGAGAAGATGTACCCGTTCAACCACACCCTAAATTGACGTCTCGTGTAGTAACAACGGATTGAAAAGGTATTTCAATCCTCTCTTTGACTAGGCATCGAGGTTCACCATCTTCGATCACCAAAACTTTCCCAGGTGGACAGTGAATTGTACCCATCTTGCCACTATCTATCGAGTTCTTTAAAACCATAGAATTGGTGTTTCGTCTCCTGAGACTTGGCTCAAAACCAGCAATGCTTAGGATAGATGCAACACTAATAAGAGTGATTACAGTCTTTGCTGCTACACTTACTAAAATTCTTAACCCTGTCGGTGAACTTCTAGATTGGCTTTGCTCTTTTTCGACTTCACTTATTCTTTTAGTATGATGGATTGTGTCAAGGCTCGTAATCTCATGTGTCACTTCTAAATTGTGTTCAACTGTCTCACTAGCAAAGGCAAATGTTTCATGTAACACTTCTAGATCATCCCCTTTGTACTCTTTCAGTTTCTTGAGTAGAATTTGACGACTATGATCAATCTGAGCTAGATTTAGTTCTCTCTCGTATTGTTGTTCTTGGTGCAGAGCCTGAACATCAAAAGTAAATCGTCAACGGTCATAATAAGATAAAAACACACCATGCATTTAAGTTTCGCACACAATTTACACAAATTTGCATAGGTTTGCATGGGTAAGGTTGTACATTTACACCAATTTGCACAACTTCGCTTAGGTTTGCAAAAGTAAGGTTTGCACATTTAAGACACAATAAGCACGAATTTCCCTAGGTTTGTATGAGTACTGTTCGCACATTAGCACACAATTTCCATAGGTTTGCACGCATGTAAAAGGGGAAACCCCGCCTAAAAGAGTTGACATGTTTTTTAACCAAGACGAACACGAAATTGGGTATTTCTGAGTATATTAAACCATGCAAAGGTTCGAGAGTGACAAACAAACCCTAGATGAGTTATATTAGCTAGGCCTAGAATTGGTGAACAACCCAAATTCAACTTCTATTAACATCAGAGACATCAAGCAATCAAAAGTCAAGTGCTTTTAACCAAAATTTTGATGATCTAACACAATAAGAAAATGGATAAGGGTAAACCTGTAAGGAAATAAGCTGCTTCTCCAGTGATTCAATGGCATCAAGAATGTTAAAAAAGCTTTGTGATTCACCACCACTAATACCCTCCTCATCAATCAGAGGATTATTACTCACTCCAGCTTCAATTTCTTCTTCATTTTCGTCTTTGTCGTCGTTCCAGGTGACTAGTCTCTTCTTCCCTTTATCGATATAATTAGTGAACTTGGATCGTAGCTCGGAAGCTCGAGCTAGAACAATGCCTATCTCACATCCATTCATTTATACTTCACTCTGTTCCCACTCTGTTTTGAATTATCAAAATTTCAATGAAATCCAAGATGAATTTTGGGATGATTTTGGAGAAACTTGGTTCTGGTTTTTTTCTTCTATTGATTTGATGCTGATTCATTGAAGTAATCTCTGTAACTACAACTACAGGTGATTTTGTTTTTGAGTTGAGCTTCTTCATTAACTTCCAAAAATAAAATTTGGGTGACCAGAAAAAAGGGAGCCCCACTAAGATAAATGAAGAATTTTAATTCTGGGATATTAATGGCTCCAGCAATTTTGGGTTATCCAACTTTTTATCTAAAACACACACCAGGCTTAGGCCACTTGGGAATTGGGGCGTTAAACAATTTTTTATCGTAGACAAGCGATATCATAGACAAATTTATAATACGTTATAAACACGATAATCTCTAGTAACAGATGAGATTCCATTCAATTCAAGAAAACTATAAAAAATTCACATAGTTTCATTTTTAATATGTCGAATCTAACAAGTATTGTGTTTACACCTTGACTTATCGGAAATTAAATACAGTATATTACTTGAAAATTTGAAACAAAGTCCGTTTGGATGAGAAATGATTAGACAAAATAATTTGTGAGAGAAATAATGAACATCTTTACAAACTCACAGCGCGTCTGATTGTGATAACTTAAGTCGGAATTTTTAAATCAAAATGACCAACTTGTATCATGGAAATGTTACGTAAACAAAGCAACCTTTTAAAAAAGGTTATTCTACCAAAAGCTCAGAATGATTGTATAAACCTGAGGGTGGTAAGATTTCAGAATTGTTTCTGAGTATAATTCTTTAATCAAGATAACTACAAAATTAGGACTTCGAGCTATCATTTTTCTGAAGAACAGTTGTTGGAGCAAATTTTTTCTATTTTTCATGCATCTGGTATGGTTTCCAGGAGAATATAGAAATAGAGGTTTTAAATTTCACTCAAAACTTTTTATTTGTATGCTCGTGGCGAGCAAAACAAAGTAATGAAATTTTGAAGAAAAACTACGACTCCTGTCCAACTAGATATACTTATTTTTTTAGACTTATACACCTTCCGTCTCCACTCACAAAAGTTGACAAGATCGCAATGGGGACATGGTCGTGACAACGATCACAATAGAAATTCTGAGGATGTGGTCGTGATGATGATTAGGAAGACCGAAGATGTGTATCAATCAAATATTGCAAGTTTATTTGCAAAAACCAAATTCAAAGGTGCCATTTCCGATTTGTTCCCTCAATCATCTCCTACTAGTGGTTGGTAGGAATTAGTGCTACCATGAATACCCTCAAGGTGGGATCATCGCCCTCCCCTCCAACCTTAATCTTTTTCTTCAAAATAGTTCTTTAACAAATAAAACATCAATCACTCAAATATTAAGATCGCCACAACCATGCTTGACTCTCTTGAGTAGAATACCAGCCGAAGTAGGGTGAAAATATGTCTCTGATAATTTTAATCATCTGTCCACACCCCCGCTGTATCACTCCTGCAATATAAGATCTGCAATGTCTCCGAAAAATGCAGCACAAGGCCACCTAGGGTTTGCCACTTACCATCCTTTGAATGCGCAGCACAACGCCTTGACCAATATCGGGTGTCATTGGGTGTTTGAACGGGTGCAGAATGTTATATTACCATAACATATTTTAAAGTGTCAAGGCTCGTAATATCATTTTTGGTGAACTTGCCAGTAGCGGGGATATCCGCAGGAGAATCATAATCCGAGATCACAGAAGATCGTAAATTTGTTCAACTGTCTCGCTAGCAAAGGCAAATGTTTCATGTATCACTTCTAAGTCATCCCCTTTGTGCTATTCGAGTTTCTTGAGTAACGACTATGATAAATCTGAGTTAGAGTTAGTTCTCCGTCGTTTTTTTTCATTAATCAGATAGGGAGTCTGAACCCTAACAACGAGAGCAGCTAATACAAACACTAGAAAGAAACCCATGCCAAGCATGGTAACCACCACCCGTTAAGGGCATTCCAACCAAAACACGCAAATCACAAAAATATAGTCCCACATGTAAATGACTACCATCAGTAACTATTAAAGGACATCTACCACATACCCAGCTCCTTCACTTGAGCCTATTCCTCGCCTTGCCCAATCTGTCCTGAGCAGCAATTTGCTGCATTTCACTGCTCGAGTCAGCAGCTAAAAGAATCTCCCTGCCTTCAGAACTCCTGGCATTAGAAAGCATATCTGCCAGCTGGTTCACTTCTCTATACACATGCCGCAAGTTGCATTCTAACAGGCTCTCCATTCTGCACGATCCTCCTCCAAAGCAGTAAAGATATTGCTGTTCTTGGTGCAGAGCCTGAACATCAAAAGTAAATAGTGAACAGTGTCATAATAACATTGACACGCCATGCATTTAAATGAGGATTGAGGAAACAAGTTTGAGATTTCAGAACAGAGAAACTCAACAACAATAGATTGAATCAGTGATGTTAAATTGGATCATTATTGTCTAAATATCCAATACAAACAAAAGAAAACGAATATGGATAGACGTGACACTTGCAGAGAAAATAACTATCAACCACTGGAATGATCTAACTTGACATATTTTGTGCAAGATCAAATTGTATGAGGGTGAGAATTCCTTCAAATAAAGGAGTAGATAGTTTCTCATGCACCAAACGGGTACATAGTGACAATTTGCATAGGTTTTGCATGGGTAACTGGTAAGGTCGCACATTTACACACAACCTGCACTTTGCTTAGGTTTGTACGCGTAAGGTTTGCAGATTTACACACAATAAGCACGAATTGGCCTAGGTTTGTATGAGTAAGGCTGGCACATTAGCACACCATTTGCATAGGTCTGCAAACATGTAAAAAGGGAGACCCCACATAAAAAAATTGTCATGTTTTAAAACCATGACGACTAGGAAATTGGGTATTCTTGAGAATTTCAAACCTTGCAAAGGTTGGAGAGTGACAAACCCTAGATGGGTTGTACTAGTTGGTTCTAGAATTGGTGAAAAACCCAAATTCAACTTCTATTATTAACATCTAAAACCAATCAAAAGTCAGGTGCAGTTGACCAATATTTGATGAGCTTACACAATAAGAAGAACATTATATTATCATAACATATTTTAACGTGCGGTGTCATTGGGTGTTTGAACGACACCGTCCTCTAATGCAGCACAAGGACTTTCCCAATGTCGGGCGTCATTGGGTGTAAGGCATTCCCTACTACACAAACATTCCCCTTCCAAGTAAGATATTTGGATGGGAATCTAAATCTTCACAGATGGTTAGTAATACATTCTGGGTCAGTCTTTTCAGCATACTTATTTGAAATTTCTAGGTTCATACTTGCAGCAATTAAGATGATAGTTTCACATCTTAACTCTCTAAAAAGCGACAATCTCTCTCTTTCTCTCCCCTATGTCTTTTTATGACAGGTTGATCCGATTTTAAGAAGGAGAAATGAGATATAAGTGGCTTCAACGTGTTTAAATTGATGGAGTGGAACTATTCTATATTCATGACCAAATTTCAAAAATTACTCTTCCTCACTATTTTAAGAAGATCCATAATAAATTAGACGACGTATTTATCTGCCGTAGATTTTAGATAATACGGTAAATGACAAGTAGCGGTCGGTGACTACTAGCTTGGATTACAACGATACACCTTCAGTATATAATTTTTGTTTTAATACTTTCTCTAATAGTTCTGATTTTTATTTCTCATCATTATTTTGTATTTCTAAAATGATATTCTGATATGTTACTAGTTCTCATTTAGTCATTTTCCTATTTATGATTATCTTTTCTTCTCGAACTGATAAAAAATAACAATGCTGGAAATACAAATAGTTTCCTAATTTTTCTTGATGAACATACCAAAGTTAAGCTCACAATGTTGTACATCTCATGCTCCAGGTTTGTGTATTTGTCTTGACGAATACAGATGCAAGCTCTGTTCGTACCTGCTATAGCTGATCCTGTATCAAACTCCAACTATAAGTAACCATGGAAACAAAAACTTATCATAGAAACAGAAAAAATTTCATAATAAAGATTAATCAAATTTTGGTTGTAGGTATTTAATGGTCGGAAACATGTACATTCAGAACTTCTCTCCAAATTAGGTGAGCTGTAACTAAAACCAATCTAAGTGGTTTTTGAATTTTGTTGACGATTATATAAAATTAAACTGCAGAGCCATTACCATCCAAATGCCAAAAGTGTTATGCAGATGTAGCCCAGCCAATGTCGATGTTGTTCTTCATTTTGTCGTCCAAGCCCAAAGCCAACGAGATCAGAGTTTACTCATGGCTTGAGCTCCATAAGCCCACCAGCTAGGTCTCTATGAACACCAAGAATGAGCTTGCCCTTATCGCCCAAACTCCAGACACTCTAAACAATGTGGGACTATTACAGGCTATAATACAATGTCTGAATGCTACTATCTGAGTATTTGCTTACACCCGTTTCATGCTTGAATCCACGACCCCGTCTCCCTTGGCCGCCAGATTTCCTTCAACATTCATAAGAAAATCATTAAGAAAAAAAAAAGATCTGGAAAATGACATAATAAGCCAAGTCAGGTTTACCATACATCTTTTGTCTGATGGCATCTGCATTTAGAGATATTCGTCTTGTGAAAGAAACTGAATTTGCCGCTTTTTTTCAGTCTTCACGTTTTGAATGTGCATAACAAATCTAGGATAGATCTATCAAGTGAACCCGGTCAAAGACTTCATCCACAAGAATATTAGATTATCGCGACGAACGCCATAAGATATTTTTTATTTGTCATTTTTTTCAGGATGCAGCTTCAACTTTGTCTATGAACAATTATTCAGATTCAAGGCTTTCTACTTTTCAGCATTCAATGGCTTCATCAAGCATAATTTCTCAACCTACTATTCAAGGGTTGGTCATGCCATTCAATGATAGGCAGTTTTTGCAGCCACCTTTGCATTCTGAACTTCAGCCACAAATGTCTCTCCAATTGCATTCACAACTTAAGCCACAAATACGGGGTCCTCAATCACTTGATCCTTTGGGTTACGTGGGCCCGTTGGAAGCTAGCTTGCCAACTTTTCTTCCTAGAGAAGAAGGGGAAGTCTTCGAGTCTGAATTAGATCCAAATACTAGAAGAAGACTTTTAATTTTGCAATATGGACAAGATATCAGATATGATATCTTAAAGAGACCTTCCTTTCCAATCAGACCAACACCTCCACAAATTCCATCCCTTCCCTTCCAACTGCGCGAAAATTGGTTCCCTTCTGAAGAACCCATAAGCCCTAGGAAACGGATCCGAACATTACTACCCGAGCAACGAACGCAGGATTTTCCTTTACCAGCACAAGCTTTGGGTGTTGATAATTACCGACCTCAACTCCCAGCTTCTTCTGTGGGGGATGAGGGTCTTGTTCCGTTAGTTAGAGCTTACTATGAAACTTATAGATTTCCTATAGAGGTAAGATACTAATTTATCTTCTCACAGTCTTGAATAAATGAATGGAGAGTGCATATTTCCACCTACATAAAGTGATAAAAGTTAAAACTACTTATTGCTCATTTGAGATCATTTTTGGTCGTAGGGACATCATGGAAATGATCGATAATCAACTGATAAGTAAAATTTGTTTCAACCTTTACGAATGGTGGCCAATACGTGGACAACTGTTTTTTTATATGGACAACTATTTTCGGGTCCGGTGCGAGTCAATTATGCTTGACTTAGTTGACTTTGATTTAATAAGGGGACAACTCTATAAAGTCTTAAACACTAACAGTTACTAACTTGTGGACCATTAACAAAATAATAGTTCAAAATTGAAAACCTAAGTTGTCTTCTTCTTCATCATCTTCTTCTTCTTCCTTCTTTTTAGTCTTATTCTTATTCTTTTACTGCTACTAAAAGTAAACCATAGTTTCTACCACTTCCTTTTCTTTTTTATAAAAACCCTAGATGAATGAAGAAGATAAAACTCATCAATCTCTACTTCCCTTGTTTTTTAGTAAACTATAGTTTCTACCACTTCTCTTTGTTTTTTAGTGAACTATAGTTTCTACTACTTCCCTTTGTTTTTTATCAAACCCTAGATGGGTTTTATACAAACCTTACATTGATGAGGTAAAACTTTAACTTTTTTAATTTTATTTTGTATTTTCGTTTGGGTGGTTTGAAGAATACAAAACGATTTCAAGGCAAAAATTCGAAGTGAAGAAGAAATTTTCAGAATTTCGTGGGAAATCCACGAAAATATGCTAGATTTTCGTGGCAAGTTTCCTTCTGTCTTGCCAAATTTTTCGTGGGAAATCTACGAAATTGGCAAGTCAGAATTTTTTTTTTTTACAAAAAGTCACAAGTTAAGATCTCTCGTGTTTTGTCGATTTTCCCTGAAGCACGAGCAACTCTACTTGTTTGTAAAAAAAATCTAGGGTTTTGAAATTTTTGATCTATAGGTTTTGAAAGTTTAACGGGTTTTAGGGTTTTTAGATCTAATCTTTCTGGTTAGGAATATCCTTCAACAATTCCCTTCCCTTTGTTTGATGTCATAATCTTCTCCAAAAAACTTCTCTTTGGGTTGATGATGAAGATGAAGTAGTAGAAGAAGACCAAACTTACTTAGGGTTTATGGAGAAAAGAGGGAGGTGTTAAAATAATACATCTAATTCTAAGAGCACTTGAGTGAAAATAATAGAGAGTTGTCCCCTTAGAAACTGGTGTCCATATAAAAAAATTAATTATTTTGGTTGTCCACATAAGATAGTTGTCCATATAAGAAACACGGTTGTCCACGTATTGGCCACCTTACGAATTAAGTCGTTGACAACTACAAGTTATACCAATCGTGCGGTGTTGAGTTTAATCTTGAAATTTGCACCCCCAAGCTACATCTGGGGCACCACGACACATGTATAACTTGCAAAAGTGATTAAGACTCCTGAGTAAGTATCAACATTGCCTTTACTCTCTATATGCAAGCATAGAGTCCTTCATAAAACATTATAAAGACGAGTAAAATGGTAATTAGCTCCAAACTTTTATTACTGATAGAAAAATCATCCTCACCTTAGCATAAAGATCTCATTTGTGAGCTGAACTAGTTTCAAGTGTATGCTGAGTATGAATTTCCAAAGCCAGAACTTCGATCATTCACTGAAGAATAATTTTTCCATGTAAATTAATATAACATAGATATCAAAAAGAATGTATTGAGACAAGAAAAGAGGTGCGAAGGGAAAAGTAAAAGAAAAACGAGACTAGAAATTCTTCGCACCTTGCTAATTCTTTGAGGGCAGAGAGGAATCGATTTCTCACCCATCTCACTAATTCTTAAAGAGAAGAAGAGGATTCGGTTTCTCATGCACATGAGATAATGGTAAAGCTTGTTGATATCCGCATGCACAAAATTAGGGTATGATGCAGCATCTGCAAAGTAATTACCTACAAAAAGACGGCGCCCTTGGTCAGAAATAGAGGAATGTTTCATTTCAACAAGCAAAGGAGACGAATTGTGAACAAAGAAAAGCAAAAAAAGACAACACTTTTGTTGAAGTCGTTCTCTAATTATTGAATTGGATCTTAATAAGTTCAATAAACTTTCTCATGTGCCCATGGATATATCCTTAACTAGATTAATCAAATACCTCGTAAAATGAAAAGTAGCAAAATTTTGGCATTGCTCTTTTAGGACAAGGTATAACGAGGACGAGTTACAGAAATCAGGCTTCCATTGGAATGTTCATCCCAAATAAAGTTATTTAAACAAAATCTAAGATGCCATTTTTAGTCATTGTTTAACTTCAAAGCTATTAAGATGAGAGTTTGAGGTAGGCTTTTCTGTACTTAAATCAACATATAACA
>BEHA01044722.1:146171-172442 GCA_002897215.1 Eschscholzia californica subsp. californica | reverse complement strand
AAGAATAGAATTGACAACATCATTACATAATATATTGGATTATTTTGCGAAAGGGTCGTACATAAGTACTGAGTTTTGTGAATGGTGCATGACTGTTTATTATTTTGCGAAGGGGTCGTGGATTAGTATTGACCAGTTAAATTTTTAACACCGTTTATTGTAGCTATATTGCTTAAAAGTTTAACACCATTAAATGTAACAAGTGAAAAATTATAACATCCACCGTGAAAAATATTAATTTTCAAAATTTACTAGCTACTTCTATTAACATGACTTTGAATTTCTTTTAAACTATTAGATCAAACAAAATGACCCACCTAAAAATTTCTGATAAAATCGAAGGTTGTAGAAAGAAAAAAAAGATGATGAATTTAAGATGTTCTTTCGTTTAACTACCGAATAGGTTCTTTCAGATTCACTTGGGTTAGCGTCGTTACATCTAGTTAAAGAGTTAACTGTTCATGCAATGCGAAAGTTAAATCTAACATTTATTTAACAGTCAATAATAGTCCACGTCCCTTTCGCAAAATAATAAACGGTCACGTCCCTTTTGCAAAACCTGGTAATTATGTACGACCCTTTCACAAAATAACCCTAATATATATTGTTTCAGCAAAAATTATGGTATATATAGATGAGATATCGACATAAGCCACACCTTTTTTTTTTATGTCCATCAAGAGTTGTCTATTTTTTATTTACATTGTAATTACACGAATATACAGTATGCGAAAAACTGGAGGCCCATAGTGTGATTTTTATTTGTCGAAAGCAAATAACATAGAATAAGAACAATCCTAGTTACAAGTTCAAAGAAAGAAGGGAAAAACATGTTTACAATTGTTTTGACAAGCCCGTTTGGCTAATTTGTCTGCATGGCGATAAAATCTGTCGGAGGTGTGCTAGTAAATGATATCTTTGAATAATACACTGTTCTTTCGTATTGCGTCGATCTGGCCTTGAGATTGCCTTTGAACTGTTGATGAGGAGCTTCTGAGAGAGTCATTGATGGATGGGTGCTTCTAAAGGCACCAAGGCAAAAGGCTGTTAGCATCCGAAAATTTTATTGACTCGGGTCAATGGTCATTGACCGAGTTCTCTATAAGCACCGGTTTATAATGTGGGTGACGTTCACCCTCATTTGTTTCTTCCATCTTCTTCCAAACGTAAAGAACTGTAGAACCCTAAATTTTACAAAGCCTGTTTGAGACGGTTGCAGCTAATGATTCAAATCTATTTTAAGATTACAAGTTTACCTACTGAGATCTGGGTCTGTTTCTATTGATGTAAATTCAAGTATGGGTTTTATTAGTTTGTTGATCTGATTGAAAATCGATTATCTTTTAAGTTGACTGACAAGTTGGGAGTTTGTTCCCTTTCTCTTTGTGGATTTTCCTCGAACATGTTGCGCCCATTGTTGATTCTTTCTTTAGCTAACAATTGGGAACAGAAAAAAGACACCCAAAGATAAAAAGATTAAGAATTGAATAAATGTTGGTGTTTGCTCTACTGAAATTATCACATTGAGAGAAGATTGTTTTTTTTAATGGTGGACTCTAAAGAGTTTATTTCATGTACTATACAGATAGTTGAAATTAGAATTATGAAACCCTAGAAAATCGTTACCTGAAATTTCAGAAACGGTGAATTCTAATTAAAAAAAGCGATTTTTAGTGTGATCAATTGATCAAAGAGTGATAGAACCATGAGTTTCTAATTATGCGCTTAGAACTCATCAGCATTACAAGGGTAAATTCAGACAGATTTTCAGAAAATTGTTGGATTAAAACTTCTCTATAATTAGTCAATCTTGGTAACGAGAATCCCCGATTTGGAAACGAGATGATTGAGCCCATTGATTCAGAGTTTGGGAAGATGGTGGAATCTGTCATGAATCAGGTTTGCCTCCGACCATGAATTCTTTAGTTTGTGATAAACCAATACACATAAGACTGATGAAACCAATGAAGGAATCAACATAGTTCTTCTGGAATCTGGATGCCATTAATATTGTTGAGTATAGCTGATTACAAACTAAAAATGGGGTTTTTAGAGAGAGAAAGAAGAATCTATTGTAGAGAGAGAGATGGATGGAGGGGTTAAGATTAACTCAACTTGACTGGTGCCTACATAGTTGGACGGTGCTAATAGAAAAAATAGCGGTTGAGTCTGGTGCTAATAGAGATGGATGCTAACAGCCTTTTGGTCTGGTGCCTTTAGACGCACCCTTGTCCCAATTACAATGTTTCTTTTAATGACTTTTGTCATTTTTGGTTCTTGAGATTTTACTTTTTTAACACAATGATGATTTTAAAAAATCTTAAAAAGATAGTGCAAGGGATTCAGGCTTGACTTGTCGAGGATGGAGGATGGAGAAATAGAATCAAACAGATACACTATTTTATTTTGAGTTACTTCATATTTGGGTTTTTTATCAATTCTCTAGCTTTTCTAATAGATCTCATATTCTGACCAACCCTAAATTTGATTCTCTGATTGACTAATTATCTAACTTTTTTTTGGGGAAGATCTCATATTTGACCAACTCTAAATTTGAATTCCTTAATTGACAAATTTACCTAACATGTGTCAATATTAAGTCATAAATTATTTTTATTTTTAACACGAAAAGATTCATCTCCCTTTATTGATAGGGTCCATGGGTATATAGACCAAAATAATGTTAAAAAAAGGTATATGATCCAATCTTTCCAAAATATGGATATTTAGTCCTTTACATTATGGACAGAAATAACACATACTTTATGAAATTATACTGTCCATGTCCCTCCTAAAAAAATCGCGGGATTTTTAATTTTCCGGGTGAATCCGGAAAGTTTCTAATGTGAGCGGGCATGATTTGGGGGATTTAAAGCTGACAACGGTAGCAAGAGCAAATTTGATTTTTCTCTCTCTTCTAAACCGTTATGGAAATCAAATATTTTTCCAAATCATAATTTCTCTCTCCTCTAAACAGATTTGGAAATCAAATTTTCTCTTTCCTATTATCCTTTTCTCTCACTTAACTTTCACATTTGGAAAAAATATATTTTTTGAGATCAATTTAGCGTGATTTGAGGGTTAATATACAAAACATATATATCACTTTCTCTCACTTAACTTTCAGATTTTGAAATAATATATTTTTCTGGGAACATTACAACAGCATTTGTTTCGTTTTTACTCATACATAAATACACATCGATTACAAATTATGGAACAAATACGTAAATTATGTGTTATTTATGACGAGGAAACCATCATTTGTCATGTATACAACTTAATTTATCAAATGTATGTGGGTCATGTTCAATAAATTATACATAATTTCTTTTACATCACACATCGTTTACATTCCGTTACAAAAAAACGTACAAAATCTTCTCTGGTTAAAAAAAAGTGTTCATCCATGTACTCTCTATTTGTAATCTTGAGCAGGACAAACAACGGTTACACTATATTGTCGAAGAGCATATCCAAATGCTTTTGCACCACCAAGAAACAACTGACCAACTTCAGTAAATGTTTTATCCCATCCATCAGATTTTAGTTTCGTTGACTTACTTTGATTTGATGATTCTGTTTGAAATTCCATCTGTTATATCAAATCTACACACACAAATACACATACATTAAACAAAAAATCATATATTGTATTATAAACTACATGTACAGTTCCGTAAATTATGTATTATGTTTGTCAAAGTTTGACAACATTTGAAGGTTTTTAGTAATTTGGTAAGCTTAACAAGGCTACTATTTTGGGTGAAAAGTACGTGAGATTACTCTTTTCCATCTTCACTCATCCTTCACTTAAGTTTTTCTTCTAAATTTTTTTCTCATCTCTTCCTTCACTAATCACAGAAAACCCAAACTCCATGATACAACTAAGCTCTTTCTCCTTAAAAATTCTTAATTATTTGCAATTAATATTTTTGACATAATATTCTTAAACCGTAATTCTCTTGTACGTAAACTCGCAAACTTAATGGATTAGTATGAAATGCTAATGTGCAAATATATTAAGGTTAAAACAAACAGTTTCTCATTTTTATGACATCTAGAATTAATATAAAAACAAAAATCAAGCACTTAAAAGCGACGGAAGACAAACGTCATAAAACTTACAACAAGTATCACTTAGTAAGTGGCAACACTTGTAGGTGCTAAAAAGTCAAACACCCTCTAACTTTTGATTCCCTCATAATTCACTGACTAATACTAACAAGTATGGTTTTGTTAAGTCACAAATTATATAACACGTGAACATTTAATTTCCTTCAATAATCTACCATAATCTCAATAATTTCCTTAGAAGTAAAAGTTAGTGATTTTGCACGTGAGGTAAAAATTTTCATTTAAGGGGCATCTAATATGCGCCCTTAAGGGTTAAAGCATATTTCCGGTATGAACTTTTACACGACAAGTCGACTTCTCTCTAAAGAAGAAAGATAAGGATATTAAACTAATAGAAAGGTCAGGCCGCACAAATCCTCTATGTCTATACTCTATAGTGACACCATATCTCACACATAACATTCAAATACTTCACAAGTGAAAAAAATGTGTATTTGAATATTATGAGTGAAAAAAGTATCTTATATGGAAACGTTTGAATGATATGGATAATGCTATGAGTGAGAAAAAAGTATCTTGCGTGGCACAACAAGGGCGGAGCCAGGTATAGGCTATACCTGGCTGCAGTCAGGGGTCCAAACTGTTTATTATGGGATTAGACAAAGAAAAACAATCATGTTTCCTTTGCCAAGTTAGTTAAATCTTGGGTTATTCACTTTCCAAGCCCGGGATCGAATCCTGCCATGCTCATCTTTTGTGTTTTGTTTTTCATTAACCCCACTTTGACCCTTTCTTTCTCCATAATTTTGCATTTGCCCCTTAATTTTATCCCAGTTTCCTGTTTGACCTTTTAAATTTGCCCTTTTTTCTGTGATCGAATTCTTTCCTAAGCCTTTATTTTTAAGCTAGCCCTCCCTGACTTCCAATCCTGGCTCCGCCCTTGGGCACAAGACATAGAGGTGAAGGGAGAGACGTAGAGGTAAAGGAAGATACTTTTTGGCTTTGTGTTGAAATTTTTTGGAAAAAGTAAAGCCTTAAAGAAGTGAAGGAAGTACTAGAAAGGACTGACGCTGAATATATTGCTAGTTGTTTCTTAATATTCAGATGGTATTGAATATTGATTGTCTTATATGGAAACATCAACAAGGGGAATGTTTGTGTATCCAAAAATTCTATTCCTCCCTCCATTTGTTCCTTCCCCCAACCCTTGATGTGGCAACACCTAACTTGAACATATTTCCTCTCTATTTGCTCCACTTTTTTTTTGTCGCCATATCAGTTGGAGGGTTGGAAGGGAGCAAATGTAGGGAGGAATAGGATTTCTCATGTGTAGCAGGGGATGCCTTAAACCCAATAGTAGTAGCCAACGGGCTATGTCGGCTTGGTAAGACAACATGGCATGACCCATTTATAAGGTAACACCATAAGGAACGACGCGTGTCGTGTTGTGACGACCCGTCACGGTTCAAGCGGGTCGTGGCGTGTCTGGATTTAAGCTCCCAGATCCGTTAACTACTGCGCGTTAGGAACGGAAAACACGACCTGTCACTGTCCATGGCGTTCCTAACCCCCATGCTAACCCGTTAGAAACAGATTATTTCGTTCAGAATATATTATTGTCATTTTGTTAAAAGTAGTTATTAATTAATAAAATTATTACTTGATAAAATAAAGTAGTTTACTTGAAGTTGAAATTAATTTTATCATAATATGTTTTAGCTACATACTTCAAGTTATTAGTAAATGCACCTATAAAGTTTGCCTAGAAGGTTTTCTCTCCTTTTGCCTAGAAGGTTTTCTCTCCTTCTGGGCTGACCAGGACGGCCTTCGCCGCCTTCTGGGCTTCGCTCGAAGCTCCATCCACAAATAGGGTCCAAACCAGCTCGGGGTCGAGCTCTGTCATCGTAATAGAGCACTCGGACACGAAATATGTCAGGGCTTGTCCCTTTATGGCGCTTCTCGGGAGGTACTTTATATCGAACTCGCTGAGTTCCATAACCCACTTTACCAATCGTTTGGGCAGGTCCATCTTCTGTAACACGTTTTTGAGGGTTTAATCTGTTTGCACTATCATGATGTGAGTTTGAAAATGGCATCGTAGTTTTTTAGCTATCAAGACAAGCGCGTACACTAGTTTTTCTACCACGGGATAGTTCAGCTCTGCTCCGGCTAACACTTTGCTGACAAAATATACGGGGGTGCATCACCTCATTGATCGTCTTATGATTACTGCATACACGACTTCTTTCCAATCTGACAAATTGATTGTTAGCTCGTCTCCTGGATTAGGGATGACTAGCAAAGGCAAGTCATTAGGTGCATCTTCAAGTCTTAAAAAGCTTGCTCCGCTTCCGTTGTCCATTCAAATTGCGACATGTTTATAAGAGTTTTAAAGAAAGGCAGAGTTTTATCTCCAACGGAAACGGAAAAGGGAAGCCAACCTCCCCGCTAGTCTCTAAATTTCCTTTAGTGTGCGATGGCTGGGCATATCTATCAGGACTGTGATTTTGGCTGGGTTGACCTCTATCCCCCACTGACTGACCATGAAACTGAGGAACTTTTCCGACGTTAGCCGGATTCAACTTCATGTTGTAAGCTTGGAGCCTGTCGAAGGCTAACTTGAGGTTAAGTATCAGGTCTGTGCGGACTTTGTTCTTTACAATCATATCGTCGACGTAACATTCCACTGTTTTCCCGAGCTGTTATTCAAAGATTTTGTTGACCAGCCGTTGATACGTTGTCCCAGCATTCTTCTGACCGAAAGGCATTTGCTGATAGTAATGCAACCCCTGATCGGTTAAGAAGGCAGTATGTTCTTGGTTAACCCAATGCGTAGCTATCGGATGGTATCCCGCGAATGCATCCATGAAACTGAGCAACTCGTGTTCCAATGTGGAGTCTACCAGTTGATGATGGATGACAAGGGGAAACTATCTTTCGAGTAGGACTTGTTCAGACTAATGTAATCCACGCACATCCTCCACACGTTATTCTTCTTGAGGACAAGTACCACGTTGGCTAGCCAGTCGAGGTATCGTGTTTCTCGTATTACTCTCGAGGCCAGTAGTTTGTCGACCTATCTAGCGATTTCTGCTTGCTTCTCTAGTGCGAAGTTCTTCTTCTTTTGCTTAACCGGTCTGCTGCTCTCTTTAATGTCAGTTTGTGAGTGATGACGGATGGGTCGATTCTCGGGACTTCATCCGTTCCGAACGAGAATACGTGGTGGTTTGATTTCAGAAACACACTCAGCTCTTGTTTTTTGGCATCAGACATTGTGTTACAGATGTAAGTGACCCCGGTAGGTAAAGTCTCGATCTGGACATGCACCATTATATCTGTAGTTTATCCACTTCTTCGTCGTTGGCGGGTTCTTTCCTTATCTTTCCTTTTTGCCTAGACATATTTCGCTGAGAAAGTAGTAAAAGTTATTCTGAAAAGAACTGAATAGAGATTCGGGTTACCGATTTGATGATATTGTCGTCCTCCTTCTAGCGCCAATTGTTGAGGTAAAAAAATGGCTATGTAATCCGGGTTACCGAATTGATGATATTGCTGGAGTTCCGTCCTCCTTCTAGCGCCAACTGCTGATGTCAAAAAATAGCTATCTCTGTAATCAGTCAGGAAAAGAGACTTTAATGCTGGATCGTTTGTGTGATTGAATAATATTCCGTCTGGAAGAACGATAATGCTCCTGCTCCTAGCAACCTAAGAGGTAAACCTGTAAGGAAATCAACTGCTTCTCTAGTGATTCAATGGCATCAAGAATATTAAAAAGCTTTGTGATTCACCACTAATACCCTCATCAATCAGAGGATCACTCACTCCAGCTTCAATTTTTTTCTTCATCTTCATTGTCGTCGTAGTTCCAGGATGACTAGTCTCTTCCTCCCTTTATCTATATAATTCGTGAACTTGGATCGTAGTTCAGAAGCTCGAGCTATAACAATGCTTATCTCACATCCGTTCATTTATACTTTACTCTGCTTTCACTTTGTTTTCACTCTTTAATTATTGAATTATCAAAATTTCAATGAATTGCGAGATGAATTTTGGAACAACTTGAAACTAGTTATTTGTTTGATTGACTTGATGTTGATTCATTGAAGTTAGCTTAGTAACTACAACTAGTGGTGACTTTGTTTTTGAATTTTGAGTTGAGCTTCTTCATTAACTTGGAGAAATAAAATTTGGGTGACCAAAAAAAGGAAGCCTACTAAGATAAACGAAGAATTTGTTATAGGATGGTGCGGACCAGCCTTTTGGGCTGCTAGTGATACTGTCTGCTTTGGCATACCTGGGCGTCACAGTTTTAAAAGGCCCCATTAGGGAAGGGTGCTTAACCTCTTAAGAAGACCACCACACTCCGTCTCACCACTGATGTGAGATTGTTGCCACAACACACCCTCCCAAGACAACATCACAGTAGAACGAATCGTGTTGATAACGTGTTATAGGATGGTGCGGACCAGCCTCCTGGGCTGCTAGTGATACTGTCCGCTTTGGCACACCTGGGCTCACGGTTTTAAAAGGCCTTATTAGGGAAGGGTACTTAACCTCTTAAGAGGAGCACCACACTCTGTCTCACCACCGTTGTGAGACGTTGCCACAACACACCCCCAAGACTACATCACAGTAGAGCGAATCGTGCTGATAATGTGTTATAGGATGGTGCGGACAAGCCTTTTAGGCTGCTAGTGATACTGTTCGCTTTGGCACACCTGGGTCTCATGGTTTTAAAAGGCCTCACTAGGGAATGGTGCTTAACCTCTTAAGAGGAGCACCACACTCCGTCTCACCACTGATATGGGATCGTTGCCACAACCGAATTTTAATTCTGGGATGTTAATGGCTCCAACAATTTTAGGTTATCCAACTTTTTTATCTAAAACACACACACCAGGTTTGGGCACTTGGGAATTGGGGTGTTAAACAATTTTTTATCACAAACAAGCGAAATCTTAGACAAATTTATAATACGTTATAAACACAGTAGTCTCTACTAACATATGGGATTCCGTTCAACTCAAGAAAACTATCAAAACTTCACATAGTTTCATTTTTAGTATGTCAAATCTAATAAGTATTGTTTTCACACCTCTAGACTTATCGGAAATTAAGTATACTACCGTGCCCTAGGGCACGGCTGCCTTAGGACACGAGCACTTGTATCAATAAAATGTTACGAAATTTATTGTTATATTTTATTGAGAGAGAGAGAGATTTTTATAAGTTATTGAGAGAGAGATTTTTATTAGTTACTATTGTTAAATTTTATTAGTTACTATTTTTATTGTTAAATTTTTAGTAGTTACTATTTTTTTAGTTACTATTGTTAAATTTTATTGAGAGAAAGATTTTATTGTTAAATTTTACTGAGAGAGATTTTTATTAGTTACTATTTTTTGTATTATTTTTTTGTTTCTTTTCTTTTAAATTAGTTATTATTTTATTGAGAGAGAGAGAGAGAGAGATTTTAAATTCTTTTTTAACCCTTGAAATTTATTTTGTTTCTCTTTTTCTTAAATTAGTTATTTTATTTCTAAGAAGGAAACGATTGTTTTTTTTTAATATGTAACTTTATTTTCACAAAGGGCTATATTTTAAAT
Source organism: Eschscholzia californica subsp. californica (assembly GCA_002897215.1). Lineage (NCBI taxonomy): Eukaryota > Viridiplantae > Streptophyta > Magnoliopsida > Ranunculales > Papaveraceae > Eschscholzia > Eschscholzia californica. The sequence goes on along the minus strand of BEHA01044722.1, from coordinate 162,759 downwards.
TTTGAGAAGGGCTTCTAGACAATATCCTATATTAAAAAATGATGTTTGTCCCAGTCATCATTTTTCCTTCTGTTTTATTATATAAATTATTTGAAAATTTGAAACATAAGCCCACTTTGAGGACAAATGACAAGACAATTGCGAGAGAAATAATGAACCTCTTTACAAATGAACAACGGGTCTATTGTGATGCATCATTCGGGTGAAGAACTTTTGTTCCGAATTTTTAAATCAAAATGACTAACTTGTATTATGGAAATGTTAAGTAAACAAATACAACCTTTTAAAAAGGTTATTATACCAAAATCTCAAAATGACTGTTTGTTTAAACCTAAGAGTTGTAAGATTTCAGAACTGTTTCTGAGTATAATTCTTTAATTGAGATAACCAGAAAAATGAGACGTCGAGTTATCTTCTTTCTGAAAGACAGATGTTGGAGCAATTTTTTTCTACTTTTCGTGCATCTAGTATGGATTTGCAGGAAGATTATAGAAATAGAGGTTTTAAATTTCACCCTAAACTGATTATTGGCATGCTCTGTGGCAGAACAAAGTAATGAAATTTTGATGAAAAACTACGACTCCTAGTCAACTAGATATACTAAAGTTTTAAGACATATACAACTTCCTTCTCTAATTAGAAAAGTTGAGAAGATCACAATGGGGGACATGATCGTGACAACGATCACAATAGAAATTCCGAGGACGTGGCCGTGGTGATGATTAGGAAGATGTGTATCAATTAAATATCACAAGCTTATTTGCTAAAACCAAATTGAAAGCTGCGATTTTCGATTTTCTCCCTCAATCATCTCCTACTAGTGAATGATCGCCCTCCAACCTTATCTTTTTCTTCAAAAATAGTTTCTTAGCCCATTAAAAATCAGGAAATTGGGTCGGATGCCCGATTTACTATTTTTTTTGTCAAAAAAACAAATTATCTTTTTCTTCTTCTAGGCACCACGAAAACTTTAGAAATAGGTCTCAAGGACAATTTTAAAAGCACCCTCACTTTTTATATCATATGTAACCTTTGTACCTAGGGCAACTTTCAAGAAACCCTAAGATTTAGCATTGTCCAAACTTTCTAAGTTCAGAGCAAAAAACGAGTGAAAGTGGGTGCTAGTCGATTTTTGTATCTAGGGTTTCTATCAATTTTTGTCTATCAAATCATCAATTTAGTTTATGTTTAGCTGTTTGAATCTCTTTGTTTGGTGTTTGAAGTTGTTTTTTTATGGTTTTCGATTAGTTTTCAGGAAAGAATTCTAGAGAAAGAAAAAACAAATTGATCAATTATGGGACGATTTTGCTAGGGTTCAAAAATTATTTTCTTCATAATTGGACCCATAGACAATAATGGAAGGAGAATCTGCTATTATTTCGAGCTATAATCTTACTTCTTAGTTACTTATTTTGCTAGGTTTATGTTGAGTTTGCAAAGCTTTGCAAACTAGTTTGCAATCTTGTTTGTCTTGCAAAGTTGTGCAGTGACTTTTGTCATATGGTTTGCAGAGCTTTGCAATCTAGTTTGCAGAGCTTTCCAAAATGATTTGTTAAACTTTGGAATCTCGTTTGCACTGCTTTGCAATCTGGTTTGTCTTGCAATAACTTTGCAGAGCTTTGCACATACTTTGCAATCTGGTTTGCAGAGCTTTGCAAACTGGTGCATTGCTTTGCACTACTTTACAATCTGGTTTGCAGAGCTTTGCAAACTGGTGCATTGCTTTGCACTACTTTACAATTTGGTTTCCACTGCTTTGCAATAAGGGCAGTTTTGTCTTTTCCCTATATTAGATAATTTACAAAAATGCCACAGGGAGATGAATCCTATAAAATGTTGATAAATCCTTTTTAACCAAAGGCCAAATTTTTTAGGGAGTTTTGGTCAAATTTCCCTTAAAAAATCAGTCACTCAAATATTAAGATCACCACATTCATACTCAACCCTCTCGAGTAGAATACAAGCCAAGTATGGTGAAAATATGTCTCAGATAATTTTAAGGGTCCATGGGTTTTAGGCACAAAATAAAATCCTAAAGGGGAATAAGGTCTTATTTTCCCAAAAAAGAAAGGATTTTAGTCATTATCCCTTTTGGACCATATTACCCTCTTATAGATGAAACATCTTCCATCTAAATCCTTCCTTCATTCCCGCCCAAATTTTGTGAGAGCCGGATGACAAAATCGAGCAACCCAACAAAACACATCTTTTATCAACCACAAACCAGGAAATATTTTGGTCAGTTTTTCTCTCTTCAAAAACCAGAAATTTTTAGGTCATTTTCTTTCTCTCTTCAGAAACCGAGTTTCTCCAACACAAAAACTAGATTTTCTTCAAACCATCTCTATCTCTAAACTCAAATCGTTTCTCCCTCTCTAATATACTTTACATTGTAAAGATTCATCGAAACCCTAAAAATCAGAAACAAAACACCATGAATGATTCATCATCTACATCTTCAAGCTCCATTAACTATTGGTAATGTTTTATTAAGGTCTGGTAATGCTCATGAGAAGCTTTAGAGAATCTTGAAGCTTCATCTTCTTGCTTTCTTTATGCTTTCATTTGTAACGTTTCATTTTCAGGTTTCATCATTTTCACCTTCTTTTTAGGAGTTCATCTTCAAACTTATGTTTCAGCATCTATACCATTTCACAAATTGTTTTATTACAAAACACATCTTGTACCATCCATTTCATATATTTTATGTTCATAAACATGTTGTTTCATATTATGAATTTTCATATTGTGATTTACAAAACAAGATTTCCAGTCATAATAATGTGCAATTTGATGTATTATTATTCGGTAAAGAATATATTCTTGTAATACGTAACAAAACACATTTTTTACGCAAAATGATGTGTTATTATCCACTAAAAATATCAAAAAGAGAAAATTAAAGTTTATTAGCATAAGCAATATGTGTGTTTTATCAAACATTTTCTATTTTGGCAGATAAATAATATTAATTTTTGATTGGATAATGTTAATTTCAGAGAGTTCAATCAATTTTTTTTATGCAGATTGTTGGAACAAGTTCTAGGAACAAAAAAGATAAAGGAGAGTCAATGGGAGGCCGCATGGTTGATGTGGTTGGAGTGCCTAAATTTATACCAGATTGCAAATAAATTTATACCAGATTGCAAATCAATTTATACCAGATTGCAAATCGAAAATCTTTTGATATTTTTTCACCAAGAAATAATGTAATTTTGTTAACAAATACAATTTGTTATTGAATTTTTTTTTTTTGAAGCAAAATGTGTTTTTCATCTACTTAAAGTATGTTTTTCTGTAAACAGTAAAAAACTATTACTTTATATTTTCAGCCAAACAACCGATAAACTTCAAGCTGAAAAATATAAATTTTGTTGGGCGGCAAAAATAGTATTTTCATCTGCCAAACATATATTGATTACTGAAAGATATATAAAACATACACAATAATAAATTTTTTCATTTGCATTTCAATGGTGCCCAACCATGGATTTTCATTTCAATGGTGCCCAACCATGAACTCTCCAAGTGCAGTCTTCTATAAGGAAAACTGCAGTGACACGCTTTAAATCATTCTTCACAAACATGAAGTCGTGACCCGTGTTTATGCTTTATTGACGAAGGACAAACCTAAATGCCTTCACACCCTAGCGAATAGCTGATCGACGTGTGTGGAAATTTTATTGTAACCCTCTGATTTGAGAGTCGTCTTCTTTACCGTTTGATGATTTCGTGGAGTAATCCATGAGCACTATTGTAACTGACAATATAAAAATGAATTATTATGATAACAAAAAACATTATGATGAACATAAAATAAAATATATACCATACAATATTGAAAATTTTGAATGGATTTGTCCAATGGTACATAAATTACTTTCTACTAAACAAAATGAATTTTGTTAATTACCTGTATCATAATGTTTATAGATACGAAAGATATAACATTGTTAATACAAAATGTGTTGTGTATCAAACATACATTAAAATGTTAGTCATAAATGATTGAGAATAAATAAGTGATTTTTTGTGAAGCAAAATGCGTTGTTTATCATACATTTGTTAAGAGTGTAATCTGTTTGTAGATCTGACATAAATAGTTATAAAAATTTTTAAACAGAGACGGAAAACGATGATGGAAAACAAAATGCGTTTTGTTATATGCAAAATGTGTTTTATTCCATACAAAATATGGTGTGTATCATAAATATGTTACGCTTCAGAATCTGTTAGTATTTCTAACATAAAAAAAAAAAATCTTAACAGAAATGGAAAAAAAGGAATAAGATGATGGAGAGATTGAGAAAAAGACCTAGACATGAAGATGATTATGGACATGGAGATTAATGAGAAATTTTAATGAAAAAACGTTATGCTTTATGTGAGAAATAAACAAAACTCCTATATGATGATGGTGAATAAGAGGAAACTAACATAACAATATTCTGTGAAGTTACCTGAAAACTGAAGAAGATGATGAAAACCGTGGCGGTACACCCTTGAAAATTATGGAGATAGAAAGTAGGGAGCTCGGCTAAAGATGTTTTAAGTAAAAACGTGATGATGCGAAGAAGATGAAGATGATGAATGAAGAAGATGAAGGTGATGAAGATGTTGGACGAGATTTTCTTTCCTTTTAGTTTAGGGTTTCTATTTTGAGAAAGAAAGTTTTAGAGAAAGAACATGGACTAATCGGTTAGAGGAGGAGAGAGAAAAAGAAAGAAAAAATGGAAAGATTTTCATTGAGATTGGTTTTGAAAAGAGGGTTGGACATCTATATATATAGAAGGTTATAAAGGGTATTGAAAAAAATATACATCATAGGAATTTGTGTTTCGTATGGAGATGGAACTGTTTGGACTAGATTTCCGTTATAATTATTATTTTGGCTTAAAAACCTATATTAGTATTATAGTGAACTAAATGTAGGTTTAGGTGTTGTTTTGTTGGACTGTAAACCCAAAAATTATAATTTAAATCATCTTTCCTCCTAGGGTTTGTCACAAATAAGATCTCTTTTCTCCCTTTAGAATGATTGTAGAAACCGGATCTGTTTTTGGTCAATTTGGGCAACCAAACGTTGTCCAAATCAAGATCAGGATGAACCATTGGATTCGTCTCGTCGAGCTCTTGAATTTAGACATAAAGTTTGTCAAAATCCGATTTCATATGAATGAGTTATCATTGATTTACTTGGGGAAACATATACGGATAACTAAACGTGTAGTTTTAGTATTAGTACCGTATTGGAAAAATAAGGAAAGTTTTACTTCCTTATATAGACTTTTCCTTATGTTACTAACAATAGATTGGTTGGGATGATGGGATGCTTGGCGTGGTTTGCACCACGCAAACCACGCATCACGGCGTGGGCGAATGGGCGTTTAGGGCGCATTGGGCGCTTTAGAGGCGCCCGCACGCACTTTGCACGTGCGCATCGTCGCTAGGAGCGATTGGAGCCATTCGATTTTAAGACCAGATATTTAATCCGACGGTTGAGATTTAATCAATAAATCTGATAGATCCGTGAGGATCTAACGGTAGGCGTTTGTGGCGCTGGATCTAAATAGATCCGTTGAGATCTGACGGTCGAAATTAAATCTGTAACCCAACAGTCAAAGGAAACATCCATTCGTCTATAGGCACCCATACGAAGTGGTGCCAATACCCCTATAAATACCATGAAAATTCAGCAAACAAGAAATCAATTTTTTTAGCATTTCCTGGGCATTCATCTTCAAGCATTAGAGTTTAAGAGATCATTGTTCAGAAGTTCATATTACTTACAAAGTTCGTCAGACTATCATAACTAAGAGGTACCATCTTTACTTTGATAGGTAATCCGTTTTATCCTGGGAGACATACACCATTACTGTTGGTACTGATATACAGGGTGTAAATTGTCTTAAGGACAGAGGTATCCTCGACTCGGATATTTTACATTTGATTTTTTTTTTTCCATTTTATTATCACTGTTGTTATCTTAATTATTAGAAGATAACTCTCTCTCTGATTTATCAGATAGAAAGATAAACAAAAGTAAGTGTACTCTGTTTTGTGAAACAGAAAGATTAAGAACTATTCTCTTAAAAGAGAACCACGAACACAACAATCTTAAGACAATTTATTTTTTAGTTTTCTACTTATTAAAATATTAACTTACTTTGTTTCTTTGTTAAGAGAGAGAGAAAATGGCAACAAACATTGAAACAGTTCGTGTCAATGCTTCATCCTCGAACCATGCTGAGAAACCAGAAAAGTTCAAGGGGATTGATTTCAAACGTTGGCAGCAGAAGATGCTGTTTTATTTAACCACTCTCGGGTTGGTTAAATATCTTTCTGAAGAAAAACCTATCCTAAATGAGGATGGTGACATTCAGAATGTGTCTGTCGTGGAGGCATGGAAGCATAGTGATTTTCTCTGTAAGAACTATATCTTGAATTCTCTTGATGATAGTCTTTATAATATTTATTATATTATAGAAACATCTAAAGAATTATGGAATACCCTCATCAACAAATATAAGACAGAGACAGCGGGTATGAAAAAATTCATTGTTGGAAGGTTCTTGGACTATAAAATGACTGATTCCAAACCAGTTATGCTACAAGTACAAGAACTCCAAATGTTGTTACAGGAGTTAAAGGCCGAAAACATGATTACTAATGAGGCCTTTCAAGTTCGTGCTATGATAGAAAAACTCCCTCTAGGTTGGAAGGATTTCAAAAACTATCTTAGACACAAAAATAAAGATATGGGTCTCGAAGACCTAATCCTCAAATTAAGGATTGAGGAAGATAGTCGAAGTGCCGAAAGGAGAAATGAAAAAATCTCCAATGTTAATGTGGTTGAAACAAAACCAAACAAGGCTAATAAAAGAAAAAGGTCAACCAAATCAAATGGTAAGGCCAAAAGGAAGAAAAATGTTAATGGTTGTTTTACTTGTGGAAAACCAGGGCACTTTGCAAAGGACTGCTGGTCTTCTAAACCAGGCAGTAAACCAAATAAAGTGAAGAATCAAACTTCACTTATTGAAGATTCAGAACTTCAGAATTTATGTGCTCTTGTTACTGACAATGAAGATATGGTCGTTGATGTGGTTCAGAAATTTGAAAATATGAACCTATGTGCTGTTATCTCTGAAGTTAATCTCATTGGTAACATGAGAGAATGGTGGGTAGATACAGGGTCTACTCGTCATATTTGTTCTGATCGAAGCATGTTCTCTACTTATAAAGAAGCAGATAATGAAGAGAACCTGTTTATGGGTAATGACTCAACCGCCAATGTCCAAGGCAAAGGAAAGGTGGTGTTAAAATTTACTTCTGGAAAAGAAGTAACCTTGAATGATGTGTACCATGCTCCAGATGTAAGGAAGAATCTAGTATCCGGATCTCTCCTTAGTAAAAATGGGTTTAAACTTGTATTTGTGGCAGATAACTTTGTACTGTCCAAAAATAATATGTATGTGAGAAAGGGATACTTGTCAGGGGGTCTATTCAAACTAAATGTAACCACTGTAATGCCTAAGGCATCAAATATTAATAATAATAAAGCTATGAGTTCTGCTTATATTGTTGAATCTTCTTCTGAAATTTGGCATAAGAGATTAGGACATGTGAACTTAAATTCCATAAAGAAATTAATGAATATGGATTTATTACCCAAATTTGAAATTGAATCCAGAAAGAAGTGCCCCACATGTGTAGAGTCAAAAATGACTAAGCCTTCTTTCAAAACAGTTGAAAGAAACACAGAACCTTTAGATTTAATTCACACTGATATTTGTGATTTAAAAATGGTTCAAACAAGAGGAGGAAAGAAATATTTCATCACTTTCATAGATGATTCCACAAGATTCTGTTATCTGTACTTATTAAGAAGTAAAGATGAAGCAATTGAAAAATTTGAACTTTATAAAGCAGAAGTGGAAAATCAACTTAATAAAAAGATTAAGGCAATTAGAAGTGATAGAGGAGGAGAATATGAATCTCCTTTTGCTGAAATATGTGCAAAGAATGGAATCATTCATCAAACAACCGCTCCTTACACCCCTCAACAAAATGGGATTGCAGAGCGTAAAAATAGAACTTTGAAAGAAATGATGAATGCAATGTTGTTGAGTTCTGGTTTACCTCAGAACTTGTGGGGGGAGGCTATCTTAACAGCCAACCACTTATTAAACAAGTTACCCCATAGGAAAACAGGAAACATTCCTTACGAGTTGTGGAAAGGAAGAAAACCATCTTTTAAGTACACAAAAGTGTGGGGGTGCCTTGCTAAGGTACTAGTTCCCCCTCCTAAGAAGGTTAAGATAGGACCTAAAACTGTAGATTGTATTTACTTAGGACCAGCAATTAACAGTAGTGCCTATCGTTTCCTAGTTTACAAATCAGATATAACAGATATCCATGTAAACACTATTATGGAATCTAGAGATGCAGAGTTTTTTGAGCATATCTTTCCATATAAACAAAACCAGGAAATACAATCTGAAACTAAGAAAAGAGACCGAGATCAAAGTGATCAAATTTCAGAACCATCTAAAGAAGATGACATAGAATTCAAGGATCACGAAATTGAACCTCGAAAGAGTAAAAGGGTAAAGGTACAAAAGACCTTTGGTCCTGATTTTGTCACTTTCATGATTGAAGGAGAACCTCAAACATTTATGGAAGCTATGACTACTCCGGAAGCTCCATTTTGGAAAGAAGCTGTAAACAGTGAGATAGAATCCATCATGCAAAACCATACTTGGGAGGTAGTGGATCTTCCAGCTGGTTGTAAGCCTTTAGGATGTAAATGGATTTTTAAGAAGAAATTAAAACCAGATGGATCTATCGAAAAATATAAGGCACGACTCGTCGCACAAGGATTCAGACAAAAGGAAGGAGTAGATTATTTTGATACTTATTCTCCTGTTAGTCGAATCACCTCCATAAGAGTGTTAGTAGCTATAGCATCCTTATATAATTTGGAAATTCACCAAATGGATGTAAAAACAGCCTTCTTAAACGGAAATCTCGATGAAGAGATCTATATGAAACAACCTGAAGGGTTTGTTGTTCCTGGACAAGAAAAGAAGGTGTGTAGACTAGTAAAATCATTGTATGGTCTTAAACAAGCTCCTAAACAATGGCACTTGAAATTTGATAATACTTTACTATCAAATGGTTTCAAAATTAATGAATGTGACAAATGTGTCTACACTAAAAGCACTACAAAAGGATGTGTCATATTATGTTTGTATGTAGATGATATGTTAATTATAGGAAATAATTTAGATGTCATTAATACAACTAAAAAAATGCTTTCCAAGAACTTTGATATGAAAGATTTGGGAAAAGCTGAAGTCATTCTTGGCATAAAACTTACCAAAACAGCTGAAGGGATTGGTTTGTCCCAATCTCACTACGTTGAGAAGATTTTGGAAAAGTTTAGTAAAAATGATGACAAGATAGCAAGGACTCCATTAGATCCAAGTATTCATCTTAAAAAGAATGTTACAAAAACCGGAGTCAGACAATTAGAGTACTCAAGGATTATAGGCAGCCTTATGTATCTCATGAATTGTACTCGACCAGACTTAGCTCTCTCAGTTAGCAAATTGAGCAGATTCACAAGTAATCCAGATGAGACACATTGGATTGCTATAACCAGACTATTACGGTATCTACGATATACAAAGGAGTATGGACTCCATTACACTAAGTATCCAGAAGTACTTGAAGGATATTGTGATGCAAACTGGATATCAGATACCGATGATACAAAGTCAACCAGTTGCTACGTATTCACACTTGGAGGGGCTGCCATCTCTTGGAAATCTTCTAAGCAAACTTGCATTGCTAGATCAACAATGGATTCAGAGTTTATTGCATTGGATAAAGCCGCAGAAGAAGCTGAATGGCTAAGACAATTTTTAGAAGATATACCAGTATGGCCTAAGCCAGTGCCTGCAATCAATATACATTGTGATAACCAAGCTGCGATTGCACAAGCACATAGTAAGATGTATAACGGTAAGTCACGACACATTCGTCGACGACATAACACCGTAAAGCAATTACTCACTGAGGGAGTCATAATAATTGACTATGTGAAATCCAAAGATAACTTAGCCGATCCTTTTACCAAGGGGTTATCTAGAGATCTTGTAATTGCTTCATCAAGAGGAATGGGATTGCTGCCTAAAGAAAAATGAGTAAAGGCATGATGAAACCCTACCTAGAAGACTGGAGATCCCACGATCTAGGTTCAAAGGGCAACTGAAGTTATATCCTGACTCGAAAGTGACACTGGAAGAGAGCATATCTCTTTCCCATTCCTAGGATGATATTAGTGTCGCCTGCATTAAAGAGGCTAAGCTTGAAAGCTTTTAATATTTCCGAAAAGACTTAGAATAAATTAAATTCTAAAGTAAAGGTATAGCAGGATACCTAAGTAGGAAAACCTATATGTGTGAGAACTGTGGCCGGTTCTATGAGAATGTCATTTTAGGCTGAATTTTCTAATAACACACAAGAATCCGGGATCGTTCATGGCCGAAAAGAACAAAACCGAGAACTTACGTAAGTAAGAAACTAGCTGTGTGATAGCTATGTTGGTTTACAATAACCATGACTCAGTTCAAGACTTAAAGTTCACTGTTGTCCTTGTAAGACATGTAGTTATTCACTAGGAAAGGTTCAAAGCCAAAAGCCACCTCTTCTAATGCAGCGAAATTTCGGATATGAACTTCTGTCTGTCTGCATTAGTATTTAAGTAGTGTCAGTCAGTTTGCATTGAATTTTTGGTAAAATCATGATAAGCATTCATGTGGGGGATTGTAGAAACCGGATCTGTTTTTGGTCAATTTGGGCAACCAAACGTTGTCCAAATCAAGATCAGGATGAACCATTGGAATCGTCTCGTCGAGCTCTTGAATTTAGACATAAAGTTTGTCAAAATCCGATTTCATATGAATGAGTTATCATTGATTTACTTGGGGAAAAATATACGGATAACTAAACGTGTAGTTTTAGTATTAGTACCGTATTGGAAAAATAAGGAAAGTTTTACTTCCTTATATAGACTTTTCCTTATGTTACTAACAATAGATTGGTTGGGATGATGGGATGCTTGGCGTGGTTTGCACCACGCAAACCACGCATCACGCACGCGCGGCGTGGGCGAATGGGCGTTTAGGGCGCATTGGGCGCTTTAGAGGCGCCCGCACGCACTTTGCACGTGCGCATCGTCGCTAGGAGCGATTGGAGCCATTCGATTTTAAGACCAGAGATTTAATCCGACGGTTGAGATTTAATCAACAAATCTGATAGATCCGTGAGGATCTAACGGTAGGCGTTTGTGGCGCTGGATCTAAATAGATCCGTTGAGATCTGACGGTCGAAATTAAATCTGTAACCCAACAGTCAAAGGAAACATCCATTCGTCTATAGGCACCCATACGAAGTGGTGCCAATACCCCTATAAATACCATGAGAATTCAGCAAACAAGAAATCAATTTTTTTAGCATTTCCTGGGCATTCATCTTCAAGCATTAGAGTTTAAGAGATCATTGTTCAGAAGTTCATATTACTTACAAAGTTCGTCAGACTATCATAACTAAGAGGTACCATCTTTACTTTGATAGGTAATCCGTTTTATCCTGGGAGACATACACCATTACTGTTGGTACTGATATACAGGGTGTAAATTGTCTTAAGGACAGAGGTATCCTCGACTCGGATATTTTACATTTGATTTTTTTTTTTTTTTTTCCATTTTATTATCACTGTTGTTATCTTAATTATTAGAAGATAACTCTCTCTCTGATTTATCAGATAGAAAGATAAACAAAAGTAAGTGTACTCTGTTTTGTGAAACAGAAAGATTAAGAACTATTCTCTTAAAAGAGAACCACGAACACAACAATGATTATCCAAATCCTTCTTCTGTAAGCTCATCAAAATGGAGCACAACACCACCTACGGTTTGTCACTCACCATCCTCTGAATGTGCAGCACAATGCCTTGACCGTTGGGTATTTGAACGGGTGCAGAATGTTATATTACCATAACATATTTTAATGTGTCGAGGCTCGTAATCTCATTTTTGGTGAACTTGCCGGTATCGGGGATATTTGGAGGAGAATCATTATCTGTGATCATAAGGCATGGACGCAGAAGATCGGAAATTTGTTGAACTGTCTCACTTGCGAAGGAAAATGTTTCATGTATCACTTCTAAGTCATCCCCTTTGCAAAGGAAAATTGCTCAATCTGAGCTAGAGTTAGTTCTCCGTCGTATTTCTTTTTTTTCCCATTAATCAGCAGATTTAGGGAGTCTGAACCCTAGCAAAGAGAGTAGCTAATACAAACAATGGAAAGAAACCCATGCCAAGCATGGTAACTACCACCCTTTAAGGGCATTCCAACCAAAACACAACAAATCGCAAAAATAGTCCCACAGGTAAATGACTACCATCAGTAACTATGGAAGGACATCTACCACATACCCACCTCCTTCACTTGAGCCTATTCCTCGCCTTGCCCAATCTGTCCTGAGCAGCAATTTGCTGCATTTCAATGCTCAAGTCGGCAGCTAAAGGAATCTCCCTGCCTTCAGAACTCCTGCCTCTAGAAAGCATATCTAAAAGTTCCATTTTAGCAGGCTCTCCATTCTGCACTTGATCCTCCTCCAAAGCAGTAAACACATTGTTGTTCTAGGTGCAGAGCCTGAACATCAAAAGTAAATTGTGAACAATTATAATAAGATAAACACGCCATGCATTTAAAGGAGGATTGAGGAAACAAGTGTGAGATTTCAGAGCAGAGAAACTCAACAACAATAGATTGAAACAGTGATGTCAAATTGGATCATTAATGTCTAAAGCTCCAATACAAACAAAAGAAAACGAATATGGGTACAAGTGACACTTGCAGAGAAAATAACTACCAACCACTGGAATGATCTAACTTGACATATTTTGTGCAAGATCAAATTGTATGAGGGTGAGAATTCGTAGTCCTACATCTATCCATTCAAATAAGGAGTAAATAGTTTCTCATGCACCAAATTCGTACATAGTAATATACATGCCCATAAGAAACGGTGGCATTTGGTGATTTTCAAGACGGTAAGAAAAATCGGCCATCAGATTAGAACGCCAGATCAGGTAAGATAAACTTGCACTGGAAAAATGGCAAGCGTATATTACGGGTTTCAAAAACAAAATTGTTTCATTAATTCACCTAAATTATAATCTTGCCTTTACTAATGAAGAAGGAGGGGCTTTTGCTGCAAGAAGTACATCTAGACACTTGAAGTATTCATTAACCACCCACTTGTTTAGAAACTTAATCGTTAGCAATATATTAAATAATGATGAGTTAGGGAAAATTGGCCACAACTCTCCCTAGGCAAATTTTCTTTCCTGAAAGGGGATCCACCAATACTTGTACGGCTCCAATTACCTGTGTAAGGTTTGCACGAGTAAGTTCGCACATTTACACACAATTTGCACAAGTTTGCTTAGGTTTGTACGCGTAACGTTTGCACACTTACACACAATAAGCACGAATTGGCCTAGGTTTGTATGAGTAAGGCTCGCACATCAGCACACAATTCGCATAGGTCTGCACAATGTAAAAAAGGGAGACCACGCCTAAAAAAATTGTCATGTTTTTTAACCATGGCAGATAGGAAATTGGGTATTCTTGAGAATTTCAAACCTTGCGAAGGTTGGAGAGTGACAAACCCTAGATGGGGTGTATTAGTTGGTTCTAGAATTGGTGAACAACACAAATTCAACTTCTATTATTAACATCAGAAAGCAATCAAAAGTCAGGTGCAGTTGACCAAATTTTGATGAGCTTACACAATAACAAAATAATTAGGCTAAACATGTCATTGACTGAATCTGCTGCTTTTAATAAGCTTACACAATAAGAAGAATGTTATATTATCATAACATATTTTAACGTGCGGGTGTCGTTGGGTGTTTCAACGACACCATCCTCTAATGCAGCACAACGCCTTGGCCCAATGTGGGGTGTCATTGGGTGTAAGGCATTCCCTGCTACACAGTCACAAACATTCCCCTTACAAAATAATAAGACATACTTATTTGAAATTTGAATGAGCTTACACAATAATAAGACATTAGTTAGTAATACATTCTAGGTCAGTCCTTTGCAGCAAATAAGATGATAGTTTCACATCTCTCTCTAAAATGCGACAATATCTCTCTTTTTCTCTCTCCTATGTCTTTTTAAGTAGAAATGAGATAAAAGTGGCTTCAACGTGTTTAAATAGATGGAGTGGAACTATTCCGTAATCATGATCAAATTTCAAAATTTTTCTCTTCCACACTATTTTGAGAAGGTCCATAATAAATTAGATGTCGAATTAACCTGCCATATATTTTAGATAATATGGTAAATGACACGTAGGGGTCGGTGACTACTAGATTGGATTATAACTGATAAATGTAACAATGCTGCAAATACAAATAGTTTCCTAATTTTTCTTGAGACACAAAGATGGTTTTAAAAAAAAACTTAAAAGATAATGCAAGGGATTTAGGCTTGGCTTGTTTAAATCGAACTGATACACTGTTTTATTTTGAGTTACTTCCTATTTGGACTACAAATTTCTGACCAATTCACTTAACTTTTCTGGTGGATCTCATATTTTAACCAACTCTAAATTTGATTCTCTAATTGACCAACTCATCTAAATTTTTTGGATGGATCTCATATTTGACGAACTCTAAATTTGATTTCCTTATTGACAAATTTACCTAACATGCATGTGTCAATGTTAACTCGTAAATTATTCTTACTTTTAACACGAAATATTCATACCCCTTTATAGATTGTCCCAATTATAATGTTTCTTTTAATAACTATTTCTTTTTGTTTCTTGAGATTTTTAGTTGCGAAACAAAGACAATTTTGAATAGACCTCAAAATACTAGGATTAATTTAGGTTTTGCTTGACTAAAACGAAAATGGAGAAATGGAACTGAACTGATACACTTCTTTCTTTCGGATTACATCATATTCAGCCTTCATTATAAACCAAATCATCTAATTTTTTTGGGTGTATCTCATATTTTGAGTAACTCTAAATTTGATTACTTATAAGTGAGATAATTTTTTTTTATTTATCGGTTATCTAATATGTTCCCTTAAAGCACATTTCCAGTATGAATTCTTTATACTTTTAAAAGACAATTCAACTTCTTTCACTAATAGTATCGGTTCTAATGTATCCAACCTAAAATAAAAATAAAAAAGATAAAATTACATTGGTATCAAACATGTAATCTTTTTTTTTTAAATTGTCAGTGTGCCTCGAACTTTTGACTTCTAGGGTGGAAGACTTAACCTCTTACCACTCCAACCAAGGATTGTTGGTTCTCAGCAATATGTAGTAAGTAGGTCAGCACCCACAAATCCTCTATGTCTGTCGTAACTCCATATACCATTAAAGTTAACTGACAGAGTTAACAAAAGAGGATCAACTTTGAATTTCCGAAAAACATGGGACTAAAAAGGAAGTTGGTTGCAAACTAGGGGGCCAAAAAAGAAAGAACTCTTAAAATAATCATTGACATATATTCACCATACTTGGCTTGTATTCTACTTGGGCTGAATATGACAGTGGTGATCTTAACATTTGAGTGATGGACTGCAATATCGGAATTAGTATTAATTTTTAGACAGATGGTATGGCGATTGACTGCTAGGATTAACCTAGAAATCGAGCAAGTATATGTCACTACCGCTTTCCTTCATGGTGACTTGGAGGAGAAGATGTGTACATGTAACAACCTTAAGATTTGAAGTTAAAGGTGAAGAATACTTGGTTTGTCAGCTAGATAAGAGCATGTATGGGCTGAAACAAGCACCAAAACAATTGCACAAAATCCTTAATGGAGATTTGATTATACTTCGGTTTTGTGTAATGATATATTGGCTGGTTTTGATTTCTTTAAATATGAACCTAGTTCGCGGTTAGGCCGCATAAACGTAGTAAAGTAGAACGTGAACATGAAAGCATGACATAACTTAAACTTGTACTGGCCGAAATTCACATACATACCAACCAGAACCTGAATCATATATTCTTGGCATCACCGGTAGTTTAAAAATTACATAACACCCATAGCAAGAGATCGCTCTGCTTATCTACAAAATGATATAGGAAAACTGACTGACAAACTGAGAAGGAAGCAGTAATTTTTTCTTCAAACAAGGAGGTAACCTTGTGCAATAAATCATTTAACTAGTTCTTTCGATATCGAATGGAGACCCATTCGATGCTTTTACGAGGTAACCCTTGATATTTCTTCATGGTTCTTTTATGAGTATCAGGCATACATTTTTTGATCATCCCCACCATACCACAGGGAACAAACCTGAATCCTTCACATAAGATTCTACCATGAAGAAATATGTGAAGGATTTTCCAGCATACATCGTATATGTTTTATTTCTTCATGGTTCTTTTATGAGTATCAGGCATAAATCTTTGGCAAGAGGATTTTCCGCACCTTGCTCCGCAAACCAAAGGTTGCACGAATATACTCTTCTT
>BEHA01044722.1:124525-140414 GCA_002897215.1 Eschscholzia californica subsp. californica | reverse complement strand
AAGAAAGATCAGTATGATATGTTGCCATGAATAGGAAAGAAAACCGAGAAGGAAATAAGAGATTTTGGAAGGTTTTCTCATGAAGATGTTATTTGGGATTATGTCTTGGTAAGGATAAAAGAAAAATAGAAACCGACCACCAGGGAGATATCTCCTCACGGCTAAAGAAAGAGAAAGAGTTTAGAGAGAGAGAGTCGGCCATTGAAGGAAGAACCGAGAGCTAGAGAGAGAAAGTGAGTGAAAGAGTAATTTTTTGTTTTCTTTTTCTTCTTCTGTCGTCCTTCTCTTTGTGAGAGAGAGAGGAATAGATTGAGAGAGTTAAAGAGAGAGAGAACTACTGTTTACTGTAGAGAGAGAAAGATCGAAATCAATTTATAAAATCAAGTTTAAATCATCTTTTTCTTTATTTATCATCACTCGGTTATAAACATTAGAGAGTGTTCATAGCTTGTTTAGAGAGAGAAAGAAACAATATAGAAAGAGAAATAAAGAGAAAACAGAAAAGGAGAAGAAAAACCAGGGAAGGAAAATTATTTTCTCACCTGGAAATCGTTTCCGGGAAGACGAGAAAATAATTTTCCCTAAGGTCCTGTTTGGCTGCGCAGAAGAAAAAAAAAAGCGAAAAAGGTGTTTTCTCTCCGATTCTTTACTTTATTTTCCAATTCTTTTTACATAATGCCTATGAGTAACTAATTTTCCTATCTAGGGTTTTAGATGAAGTCATAGTAATTATATTTTTGATAAATTTATTACAGTTTTTATTATTTTAACGATAATATCTTCCGGGTTTTTAGACCATCCATGGACTGAAAATCTGAGTTATACAAAGAACTATCGAATTAGACCAAATTAATTTGTCGTTAGAATTGTTAGGAAGACGTGTTCAGAAAACCCTAGGCTCTCCCCCATTTGAGTTCCTTGTATCATTTGTAATTATTTTCTTTCCGTAATTTTATTTATTTTATTACCAAAACCTCATTAAAACCAAAAACCAAGTTACTTCCAAGTCTTAGAATAGGTTTCACTTAGTCTCTGAGGAACGAACCGGACTTACCGGAATTATCACTTGACGCCCGTATACTTGCGGGTGGTGACCTATTTAGGAAACTTTCTAGGCCCATCAGTAGCTCCTCTACTTGAGACACCGAGTGAATAGACTTGATCTCCCTTCCTTTCAGACTGATAGGACTTACTAGAAGGTTGAGAAGAACTCTTCTTCTTGACTAGATTGATAGAACGGGAGCTTTTTCTCTATATTCCTCTCTCTCCAATAGCTGTATATCCAGAAAGAGAGAGAGAGAGAGCTGTATATTTTTCACTAGAGAAAAATCCACCCCTTTCTGTTCTCAACTGACCCAATATATAGACCAACCCTAATTAGAATCTCATTCAGATTAGGTTTTCTATTTTCGGGTCACAGAAAAGATAATTACCAAACTACCCTTTTGGGATATTTTGATAATCCCTTAAGTGTGGCCGGCCAGGGCAGTCCACCATGGGCCTTATATGGCCATCTCATGGCCGGCCCAATGAGCCTTCCTTCTATCTTGTCCCGAATCTCCATTCGGACCCTTTCGGCCTTTCCAGTTGAATCCCATCCAACTTTAGCCAGTTTCCGTCTAGTCAATTCTCTCCGATCAAGCTACCACTCTTATGCGTAACCCGTTGTAGGATCCGGTCTATGTTAACCGCGAATCAACTCCTTGATCCGACGATCGTAGTTGGCTTCTAGCAAAGCATTACGACCCCTAATTGGACCGGACTGGATGATCTTTACGTGTGGTCATCGTTATCCTAACTGACAAATTGATCGCATTGCCACCTTGGTCGAAGGACACTCCTTCGGAAGGACATCTCCTTCAGACCGAACGGATAAATCCTTCATCAGGTTGTTCTAATCACATGTGTGGGGACCAATCTATGTCCTGTGAGTTGGATGAAGATTATTATCACTCAGTAAAAATGGGGAACAATACAAAGATGAAGATTGCTGGAAAAGGGAAAGTAAAGCTGGTTTTTGATGGACGTAATCATGTTATCACTGAAGTATACTATGTTCCTGAGTTGAAAAATAACCTGTTAAGCATAGGGCAATTGCAAGAAAAAGGCTTAGCCATCGTGATCAAAGGAGGAATGTGCAAGATATATCATCCGGTTAAGGGTTTGATTATGCAAACTAAAATGAGTACCAATCAGATGTTCATTTTGTTGGCTCAGTCCAAAGCGAGGTGTCAAGAACAAAAAGGTATGTGTCTTCACACAAGTTCGCAAGATTTCGCTCATCTTTGGCATCAAAGATATGGACATTTAAGCTACAAATGTCTGCGAACGCTGCAATACAAGAAAATGGTACGTGGTCTTCCTCAAATCTCTTATTCAAATGTGACATGTACTGATTGTATAATTGGGAAGCAACATCATGATCCTATCCCTAAGAGAAGTAATTGGAGAGCAAATCAGAAATTAGAACTCATTCATGCAGACATTTGTGGCCCGATTACCCCCACATCCAACAGCAAAAACAGGTATATTTTGTGTTTTATTGACGACTTTAGCAGAAAAGCATGGGTGTATTTTTTAGTAGAGAAATCAGATGCTTTATCTTCCTTCCAGTACTTTAAGAAAATGGTTGAGAATGAAACAGGGATGTTTGTTAAATGTTTACGCACCGATAGAGGAGGAGAGTTCAACTCACATGAATTCAGTGAGTTTTGCAAACTAAATGGCATCAAGAGGCAGTTAACTACTGCATATACCCCACAACAGAACGGAGTGGCAGAGAGGAAGAATAGAACGGTGATGAACATGGTTCGTTCAATGCTATCAGCCAAAAATATTCCTAAAACTTTTTGGCCGGAGGCGGTGAATTGGACTATTTATGTACTAAATAGATGTCCTACATTGGTGGTCAAAGATGTTACACCCGAGGAGGGTTGGAGTGGGATGACACCCTCAGTTGAACATTTCAGGGTCTTTGGTTGTTTAGGACATGTACATGTTCCAGATATAAGGAGGTCTAAGCTTGATGACAAAAGCTTCACTTGTGTGTTCTTGGGTCTTAGTGAAGAGTCCAAAGGATACAGGCTATATAACCCTCTTTCTAAGAAGATTGTTGTGAGTAGGGATGTGATTTTTGAAGAAGAGAAACAGTGGGATTGGGACGTGAACTATGAAGAACAAATTTTAACTGATTTGCAATGGGGCGATGATGATAAAGAGATTAGTGAGTCTGAAAAGGAAGAAAATGAAACCGAAAATGAAAATAGAGCTAATGTTGAGGCAGATGGTGATGGTTCATTCGTTTCAAGTGATGAAAATGGTGACAAGGGTGGGAGATTGAGGCGACCCCCTTCATGGATGCGTGACTATGTCAGTGGAGAAGATTTATTGGAGGATGAAGTTAATATGGTGCAATCAGATGATCCATTATATTACGAAGAAGTCGTGAAGAATGTAAGATGGAGATTAGCCATGGATTGTGAAATTAAGTTAATTGAAAAGAATAAGACCTGGACACTCACTGAATTACCGGTCGGAGCAAAGAAAATTGGAGTGAAGTGGGTGTATAAAACCAAGTACAATGAACATGGGCAGATCGATAAACATAAAGCCTGTTTAGTTGCTAAAGGATATTCACAAAAGTATGGGGTGGACTATTCAGAGGTATATGCACCAGTCGCAAGGATAGACACCGTGAGGATGATCATTGCTTTGGCAGCACAAAAACATTGGGAAATTTTTCAGTTGGATGTCAAGTCCGCTTTTCTTCATGGAGAACTGCACGAAGATGTCTATGTGGAGCAGCCAAGGATGGACACAAAGCTTTGTATGGACTAAAACAAGCTCCACGAGCTTGGTTTAGTTGAATTGAAGCTCATTTCATTGCTGAAGGTTTTGAAAAATGTCATAGTGAGCAAACATTATTCACAAAAAGGAGCAGCAAAGGAAAGATTTTCATTGTAAGTATTTATGTAGACGATTTAATCTTTACTGGTGATGATGAAGTCATGTTCTCTGAATTTAAAGCTTCAATGGTAAGAGATTTGATATGACTGACTTGGGAAAGATGCGATTTTTCCTTGGTATCGAGTTTTTACAAAATTCTGATGGCATTTACATATGCCAAAGAAAATATTTATTGGAAGTCTTGAAGAGGTTTGGTATGACGGAAAGTAATTCGGTGAACAATCCCATAGTTCCTGGTTTCAAAATCAGCAAAGATGTTGCTGGAGTAGTAGTTGATGAAACATACTATAAACAGTTGATAGGAAGCTTAATGTACCTTACAGCCACAAGACCCGATATGATGTTTGTTATTTCTCTTATAAGTAGATATATGGCAAAGCCAACATAGCTTCACTTGCAAGCAGCCAAGAGGGCTCTTAGGAACTTAAGAGGGACCACAAATTATGGGATTCTTTATAAGAAAGGAAGTGAAGGCGAATGTGAATTGTTGGGATTCACGGATAGTGATTATGCTGGAGACATGGAGGATAGAAGGAGCACATCTGGATACGTATTTATGATGAGCTCTGGTGCAGTTTCATAGAGTTCAAAGAAACAACCAATAGTGACTCTATCGACCACAGAAGCTGAGTTCGTGGCAGCTGCAGTGTGAAGGTTTATGTTAGTTGGTAGATTAGAAGACATAAACTGAAATAAGTAACACAATAGTTTACGTGGTTCGGTCGGAGGATCGCGACCTACATCCACAGAGAAAGCCAGAACGGCTACATACTTTATTATCCACAATTGTGGAGATTCGTTACAATGATTGATTAGTAACCGAATAGTAATCGAATGCTTAAACTCCTAGAACCCATCTCTTATTTATAGGGTTTAGGGTTTCTTAGTTTCTCCTAACTAAACTAGGAAACAATATAATCTCTACTCAATATTACTATACAAGAGATATCCTAAATATATCTTCGATATCTTTCATATCTTCAATATCTTGGACTCATCTTGGTCGTCGGATCTCTTGATGTCGATCCTTCTCATCTTCATATATCTTGGACGGTTCATCTTGGTCCATATATCCTAACACTCCCCCTCAAGTTGGACTGCGGAACATGTGAAGTATCCAACTTGAAGATAGAACTTGAAAAAGATGAATTTTGCTCGTGTACAATTGGATTTTGCTTGCATGCTGTCGGATTCAAAGCATGAACTTAAGAACTTGAAACTTGAAGACTTGACAACTTGGTAATATGAATAGGCATGACTGAAGACTTGAAATTCTTCAATTGATGGAATCTTGGCACAACGTTAAGAAAGATATTTGAAAATTGTGAAAATTTGAATGGAGATAAAGATCCAACCAAATGAGTGACATGAAGATTTGTCGCAAAAGAATACTTCCAACAGTCGGTTACTGTGGTAAATAAAAACTGTCACGAACGATGGTAACGTTTGATTGACAAAAGAAAAGGTCGGAAAATCGATCGGCGGAAAGAGAGGAAGTGGTCGTCGGTTGAAAAAAAAAAAAAAAACGAGAAGAAAATAAAATCCTAGAAGCGTTCTCGATTTTGAGATGATGATAATCACAAGATACCTTGGAAAGGAAAACAAATCGACAAAGCGATTTGATTGATGAAGAAATCACAACGACTTACGAGACTTTGAAAAAAAATAGTAGAGTTTGTTGAAAAATGGTGACAGATACGTCCGAGAAAAGAGCATATTAAATCTTCAACTTACATGATTTAATCACAATGAAAAAAACGTCGGAAACGCGGATTCGCGGAAGCTTGATTTGGTTGAAAGAAAATAGCTCTTTGATTTGAATAAGATAATCATGGATGCGACATGGTTGCTTATCTTCCAATTGATTTAGGAAAGGGAAATCGGCAAAACGTGCCCGAGTGTTTTAGAATAGACTCCCTTTGAATGGGAGAAGTGATTGGTGCCTCACAATTACCATGTGAAGAGGGATTGATGAAAGCAGGACGAAGAAGATGGAGAGATGCCATCCCCACATTCTCTTATTATTACACAAGATATTGAATTCTGTGGTAAAAGATTTATTGTGACTTGTGAGAGACCAAAACGGTAAATTTTGGAAGAGTGAAGGATAGAGTTTGGATTGAACAAGGAATACTCTGTCCAAACGGTTGCTGCTTGGAACTAGGGATGATATCTTTTTTTTTTAAGTGGCTAGCGATAGATGGGTACAGGAATAAGCTTGATTCATATGCCCATGGAGATCAAATTTCAAACTAGGGTTTGGTGATATGAAAACAACTGGTGGCAAATTGAATTCTTTAACCATCAAGGAAATTTCAGTTGCTCCATGAACACATCTCCACCCTTAGTGACAATATTCTTGGAGACTTAAATCAGGATAATAAAAAAACGATTCGACGAAGACGATATCCTTGCATCACGAAGTCTGATGGAAAATCTAATGTAGTAAAAATCGTTTTGACAAGGGAGGGAATAACCGATTAAGACTTACTCGTAGCAGCCGACAGAAAATTCGAGGGAGAGAGTGAACAGAGATAATCCAAGATCGAGAAAAAATTGAGGATTATCCATACATATGAAAGAGACATGAAAGTGATCACAAGTGGATATTAAATCGACACACGTGGATATTAAATCGACAGAAAGCGATTAAAAAGGTTATTGAATCACAACGAAGATATCGTCGATAATAGCGGAAGCTAGAGAAAATTCGATAAAACGGGATTGATGAACCTGCTCGGAATAATTTAATCGATATAAATAAAAAAAATCTAGAATATGCAGAAGTTTGATCAGGATTGATTAACCTGCTCTTGATACCATGTGAAAGTTTATGTTAGTTGGTAGATTAGAAGACATAAACTGAAATAAGTAACACAATAGTTTACGTGGTTCGGTCGGAGGATCGCGACCTACATCCACAGAGAAAGCCAGAACGGCTACATACTTTATTATCCACAATTGTGGAGATTCGTTACAATGATTGATTAGTAACCGAATAGTAATCGAATGCTTAAACTCCTAGAACCCATCTCTTATTTATAGGGTTTAGGGTTTCTTAGTTTCTCCTAACTAAACTAGGAAACAATATAATCTCTACTCAATATTACTATACAAGAGATATCCTAAATATATCTTCGATATCTTTCATATCTTCAATATCTTGGACTCATCTTGGTCGTCGGATCTCTTGATGTCGATCCTTCTCATCTTCATATATCTTGGACGGTTCATCTTGGTCCATATATCCTAACATGCAGCTTGTGCATGTCAAGCAGTTTGGATGAAGAGAATTCTTAAGGTTTTGGGACATTCAGAAGGAGGTTGTACTGCTATCATGTGTGACAACAACTCAACTATCAAATTGTCCAAAAATCCAGTTATGCATGGACGTAGTAAACATATTGATGTGAGGTTTCATTTCTTAAGGGACCTTACTAAAGATGGAGAAGTTGAATTGGTTCATTATGGTACTCAAGATCAGGTGGCCGATGTGATGACTAAACCTTTAAAGTTAGACGCATTCAAGAAACTTCGAGGATTGTTGGGCGTTTGTGAGGTTCCTGGTGTAAACTAATTGTCTGACAACATTTAGTTTAAGGGAGAGATTGAAAGAACTATTAGATTAAGTTTGAATTTTTGTTAGTCAATGTCAGTTAGAACAATACCCTAGTCTCTAGGAAAGTCAGTTTACTTTTAGTCAGTCCAAGCTTTGTTACCACGTTGGTTTAAAGTGGGCTATTTTTATGGTTTTTCAGTTAGAGTCTCTGTATTGAATGAGTATTTAAGCCATAGTCTATCATTAATAAAATCAAGTCATTCAATCTAGTTTATTGAGTTCTTGCTTTCAAGCAAGTTCTCAACAGAAGGTTCAGAGACGAAATCGATAAAGGTTCTTTCTTGGAAACAGAGTTGTGGGTCTTTCGTTTCCAGTGAAACCCACTTTCGGGTAAGCGGATTACAAACAGAATAACTTATATGCTTAGTTAAGGGATTCGAACAAAGAACCAAACCATTACTTGAGGCTATACAATATTTATCTGGTGATATATTCTTTGGGCATCTCATTGGAACAAACTCAATAGGAAATCCACTATTATCATTATATCTCATTACTTCATTAAGAAATATCTTTAGTGGAGCATTCTTATAATAACTCAGTTTATAGTTGTTCATGAAAGATGAATCAGAGAGTATAGAAAGCCATTGTTTAGAGACACACCTGTTCTTGTGGATTGATTCTAATGGGAGAAGAAGGAAGATCTTGAACCAAATTTCGTCCGGTAAATAATAATAGTATTCTTTACTATAGTAATCTCCTTTCGTGAGTTTTTTCATGTTTGATGAATACGTATGTATGGATGGATGGACGAGTAAATAGAATTGGTGGAATATATAGTGATTTTAAGCTTGTTTCTTGCAGATTTAGGAAGTTTTTTTTTTCAGATTTCCATAAAAATTTGATTCATAATCAATGTAAGTAGTATTATTCTGGGCTCGATTTTATTTGTGGCTTATTTCCTTTTTGGCCCCTTGATTTGTAACCCGTTTCTTCTTTGGACCCTTAATTTTTATAAACTAAGAAAAGGCACTATTTTCTTTAAATGGTCAATCAACTTTAATAGTTTTCTTTTATTTTTAAGAGTTTGAATTGAATAACCTAGTTGAAGCGTAATGTTTCAACAAAAAAAAATAGTCGAAGCGTAATGAACATTCGTCTGACGTCTGTAATGCTCTAAGGAACAACATTTTGTATATTGCAGGTAAATGACCGAAATATTGCCACTCCATGAGCACATAAATTTCTACTGATTGCATAGGTCATTTTCCTCTACTTCTTCTGTTATTTTGAATGTGTAATGTGACACTCTAAACTTTAGCAATTATCGATATTGTCCTCACACAAGACCTTCGGGCTTCAGCCCAACGCATACTGGGTTTTGGTCTTGACGACGCCTAAAACAACTCGACACTTATTAAGCCTAAGCGTACGGAGGAGGGATGTGGGACAGTGGGACTACCACATGCCATTTTGAGTATCTATATAATAAAACAGAAGGGAAAACGAGACAAACATCATTTTTTAATAAAGGATATTGTCTAGAAGCCCTTCTCAAAATTTAAAATACAGTCCTGCGTAGAAATAAAGTTACCTATTGAAAAAACAATAATCGTTTCCTTCTTAGAAATAAAAACACTAATTTAAGAAAAAAGAAACAAAATAAATTTCAACGGTTGAAAAAGAAATTGAAATCTCTCTCTCTCTCAATAGAATAATAACTAATTTAAGAGAAAAGAAACAAAAAAGTAATACAAAAAAATAATAACCAATAAAAATATCTTTTTTAATATCGAGTTTTGAGTTACATGGAAAATATAAAGGCTACAAAGCAAACATAAATTGCCCTCCTGTTTCTCACTTGCTATTTGCGGACGACCTGGTTCTCTTTGGCTATTCAACATCGGAAGCTCTTTCTTCAATCAAAAATATACTGGCAACATACTCATCCTTCTCAGGTCAGGCTATCAATTTCAATAAATCTGCTATCTATTTTGGTCCTTATGTTTCCCAACAAATGAAGGACTACTTCACTACAGAGCTCCAAACACCTATCATGTCAGATCAATCAAAGTATTTAGGAGCACTCATATTGAAACCAGGTAACAGAATCAATACTTACGATTGGCTTATAGAAAAATTTAATAAAACTCTAGCAGGATGGAAACAGAAGTTAGTTTCCCAATCAGGTCGAACTGTACTAATCAAATCGGTCTTAAACTCTTATTGTATTTATCCCTTTCACATTCAGAAGATCCCTAAACTTGTTCTTAATCAGTTAGAAAAACTGGAAAGAAATTTCTGGTGGGGTCATATTTCTAATGAGCATAAAATCCACTTTCTTAACTGGTATATTATAAGTAGTTCTAAAGATTCTGATGGGCTGGGAATTAGAAGCCTAGAACATGTCAATGATTCTCTCCTAGCCAAAACAGTATGGAGACTACTGAATCATCCTGAGGCCACTTGGGTCAAAATTATCAAAGATAAGTATTACTTTAATAGTGATTTCTGGTCTACTAATACAACCACTTCTTGTACTCCTTTTTGGAAGTCGATTTCATATGTTAAACAGATAATTCATCAGAACAGTTTATGGCTAGTTGGCAATGGATCGAAGATCAATATACTATCAGACCCATGGATTACAAACACAACAAAGCAGACTCCAACAACAATCAGGGATCTTCCTAACAATATACAAAAAGTCTGCCATCTGATAAATCAAGATTCAAAAGCATGGGAGGTGAACATTCTTAATCAATACTTTGATCAGAACTCGGTCCAAGATATTATCAACATCAAAATACCTGATTCCAGGGATCAAGATAAACTAATCTGGAAGCCAACTCCGACAGGAAAGTTCACTACTAAGTCTTACTACACAACAGTGAGACCCTTAGTCTCCATAAGTGATAACTTAAGCAACTTTCCTTGGACCAAACTATGGAAGAAAACAACAATGGAACCAAAAATACAACTATTTATTTGGAAGCTAGTGCATAATAGTTTGGCTGTTCTCAGTAATATAAAAAAGAGGGTTCACTCAATAGATCAAACATGCAAATTATGCTTAAGAGATACTGAAACCACAAATCATTTGTTTGGAGAATGCCAAACATTCAAAGATTTAATCAATCAATCAAACTCAGAGATCAGGATACATGCTACTGATAACCCTATCGACACAATAACGAATATTTTGAATCTAGGGGAAAAGAAAAACGATCTTTGGGTTGAATATACTTATCTGATTTGGTATTGGTGGAAGGCAAGGAACGAGAATCATTTTAAGAACAAAGTGGTTGATAGCCGATCGGTACTTCATCAAACATCCATAGCAGTAAGGTTAGTAACTCCTAACACATCTAATAATACTGGTTTAGCTGATATTATGCAGGTCCAATCATGGATTCCTCCACCTCCAGGAAGAATAAAAGTTAATGTTGATGGTTCTTATACCCAAACAAAAGCAACAACAGGAGTGGTTGTTAGAAATTTTAAGGGTGAAGAGATTGAACAAAGAACATCATGTTTCGCCCCTCTCTCTCCCATCCAGAGCGAAATTGCAGCCTTCAAATTAGGGCTGGAGACAGCTGAGAACTTAGGGTTTACAAATTATATATTGGAAGGAGATTCGTTACTTACCGTCAGATATCTCACTAACGGCGTGGATCAGATCCCTTGGCGACTGTTGGATGATATACTAGAGCTACGTGCTATAATCTCCCGAAGCCACGTACAAGTTGCCTTTTGCCAAAGATGTTGCAATTCACGTGCCCATGAGCTGGCGACAACCTTTAATCCAGATAACTAGCAAGAAGCAGTTATAGCCTTTGGTTAATGTATTTACTTTTGGATCCGTATTTTTTGGAATATGGAACTGTAATGTATACGATTATTTTTATAAAGGTTTTACTTCAAAAAAAAAAAAAAATATCTCTCTCAAACAAAAAGTAATACAAAAAAATAATAACTAATAAAAATATCTCTCTCTCAATTAAATTTCTTAATATTTGATTGATACACGTGCCCGTGCCCTAAGGCACGGGAAATAAGAGAAAAGAAACAAAAAAAAAATAATAACTAATAAAAATCTCTCTCTCAATAAATTATAACAATAAATTTCTTAACATTTGATTGATACAAGTGTCTGTGCCCTTCTCTTAACAAAAAAAAAAGTGTCTGTGCCCTAGGGCATGGGACAAACAACCTTTTAATAAATGATATTGTATAGAAGCCTTTCCTTAGAGCTTCTAGACAAAATAATGACATATAGTGTCTGATCCCAGTACATTTTGGGGTCCTGAGCACTTCAAGTCTTTCTGTTTTAATAATATAGGACAAAATGTGGTAGTAAAAACAGTTAAGAATGAATAGAACATTTGGATCGACTGTGTCTTGCTCAACAAGTACCCAAACGCTCACTTGACTCATCTTGAGAATAATAGATTAACCCATCGGACTCCCCGTTGTCTCTTCACTCCTCAGCAAACTAATCAACATGCATTGGTCGCCATTTTCGCCAATCCTGGTATTGTTGTTGCTGTTGTTATATGCTAATATTTTGTTTCCTCTTACAGACCAATATAGTATTCCATTACATATAACTATTCTTCTGTTAAAACAAGATGGGTTTGAAAGTTACTTGTTCTGGACATGAAACACTGAAGACCTTCTATTCGCTTAACTCTGAGTAAAAGATTTCCATGGTGAAATCTGTGACTGGCTCTGTTTTAGAAGGTACTCTCACCACCATGAAATTTCCTGCAACTTTCTTCTTTCTACTAGTCTTAGATGATGATGATAATAGTAATGGTGGAACAAGGGATGTGTTTGAAGGTTTGGAGATGAAGCCGATTGAGAAATCTTTGTCACGGAATTGTGGTTTTTTTCTTTCCACCGAGACCTGCTTCCTCGTAAGTAGATTACCAACTTAATAAGTTATGTGACAAATGAAGTTGTTTGAGAAAAGAACCAAAGCATTAATTGAATCCAAAAAGTATCTATCTTATCAATGTTGGAATCCCAACGGAAGAAACTCGAAAGGTGATTGATTCTTATGATTCAATAAGAGATTGGTGTCATCCTCATTATCTTTCAGTAATATAATTGAACGCCTACCATTATCCCATACCACATCAGAAAAGAACATCAATGGAGTATTCACGTTGGATTAGTTGTTCATGAAAGATGAATCAGAGAGCAAAGAGAGCCATTTTTTGGAGACGCACCTGTTCTTATGGATTGATTCTAATGCGAGAAGAAGGAAGATCTTGAACCAAACCTCGTCGGGTAAACAGCCCCGTTACCGGGGTACAACCAAAAGTAACATAGTTATTAATAGAAAAGCAATAATTAATTCCGTGGAAGTTCATCAAGTATCAAATATGCACTCCAGCCGTGAACTGGTAAAGCATAAAAAAGACAATATATATCCTATTAGCCCGAAAATGGGGTCCGACTACAGTGTGGCCGGTTCCCACTGGTTCAGATGGTTTTATCTTCACATGCCTGAGAGCTGATGTGACCGGTTCTCACTGTTACTATGAAAGAGAAAAGTAGACAATATACTAATAATATTCAAGTAGACTAACTTCAAGAACTTGAATCAGAGTGTCGTTGACGATGGAACTAGCACAAATGATGACGGAGGGAAACAATACGTGTCACGTCGTGGGCTCTTGAGCACTTCAAATAATCCGGTTTTGATATTGTAAGAAAAAATCTCATAAAATTCACGAAAGAATACTACATTTGGATCCATTAGGTTGATACCTATAATCTTTTTGTATGACATATCTAGTTCTCTAATCTTGTGAACCATACGCCAGCCTCCAACAACAAGTCCCCAAACACTCAACACTCTCATCTTGCATTGGCAGTAGTAAATTAACCCCCGTGACACCCCAAGACATCGGTCATCGTCTCTTGTTTCGTCAGGTAAACTAATCAACCTACATCTATTTCTTCCTTTGAGATTACATGCTAATATTCTGTTTCTTCCTACAAACCAATATAATATTCCATTGCAGTGAACTGTTCTTTTTTGGAAAAATAGTGGCAATGTAACTTGTTGTGGACACGAAACGTTTACCGACTTCCATTCTCCTAACTCTGAGTAAAAGATTTCAATGATGAACTCCGTGAATGGCTCTTCTTTCATAGGTACTCTCACCACCATGAAGTTTCCTGCAATTTTCCTATTATTTTTTTTACTCTGAGATAATAATAGAAATGGTGGAACAAGAGAGGTGGTAGAAGGCTCACAGATGAAGCTTTTTAAGACATGTTTGTGACGAAATTGTGGGTTTTTGAGAGAGACCCATTTCTCAGTAAGTGGATTACAGACAAAATAAGTTATCTGAGTAGTTAATCGATTCGAACAAAGAACTAAACCATTACTTGAAGCTAACAAATACCTATTTGATTTCCACCCAGGGCATTCCTTGGGAAGAAACTTAAAAGAAAATCCATTATAATGATCATGAAAGAATTTCAGATCAGCCTCATTATCTCTAAGATCATCTGTCAATAGTCTAATTGAATCACAACCATAGTTAACTGACTCTTCTAGATCGTAAAAGAGCATAGAAGGAGGATTCTTATTCATGAAAGATGAATCAGTGAGTAAAGAAAACCATTGTCTGGAGACACACCTGTTCTTATATATTGATTCTAATGGGAGAAGAAGGAAGATCTTTAACCAAATCTCATCCGGTAAATAATAGTATTCTTTACCAGAAGGAAGATCTCTTCTAGGTTTTTTTGTGTATGATCTTAAGCCATAGTTGTGGAGAACAACGGTAGTAGTAGTATCTTCACTCATACTGTTCTGTTTGATGAAGGGGTGGGAAAAATTAAGTGTAGATTGCCCACAATATACATATATATATATATATATATATATATGGTGTAGAATTAGGAACTTGATATTTTATTGCAGATTCTGCTTATCAAGTATCCGGCAGGTTAAGATATCCTTCAAAATTTTCTATCTCCTCCCAAGAATAAAGGTTGGACCTAGTGATGTTAAAAAGGCCGGGCTGGGCCAGTTGACGGGCCGGGCCTAACCAGCCCGGGTTGAAAATTGACGGGCCGGGCCCCAACCCGGGTTGGTAAAACAAGGGCCCAGCCCGGGCCTGTTAACTGGCCCGGGTTTGACCGGTCCGGGCCAGGCCGGCCCGCGGGCTTCAAAAAACGGGCCAGGTCAAATTTTTTTTTTTTTCTTTAGGAACACCACTTTTTTTATTTGAAAACACTTTTTCTTTTCATAAAGCCTATAAGTTGTGTATTACTTTTTTTTTTCCTTAGTTCTTTATCTAGATTAGTTGGTCTTTTAGTGGTTTCAAATTAATTGGTGTCACTTTTAGTGGTCACTATTTTGTCTTTTAGTGTAATTCTTTTAGGGGTTAATTCCGTTTTGGCCCCCGATTTGTGACCAACTGGCCGTTTTGGCCCCCATAAGTGTCCGGCAGTTCGTTTTGGCCCCAAAAAATTCCTAAATGGCCCCAAATTTTTTCAACCTCCCAATTTTACCCCCATGGCATTTCTGTAATTATCTTTTTTTTCTTTTTCTTTGTCCACCTCATCTAACAATCACCACATCACCTGTCCACCTCACCCTTCTTCTCCGGCGAAAGGTTGCCGGCCGGAATAAAAAATTCCGGCCGGCCACCTTTACCCAAAAAAAAAAAATTTTTTTCTTCATCTTCTTCATTTCTCTCTCTTCTTCATCTCCTTCTTTCTCTCTCTTCTTCTTCTTTATCTCTCTTCTTCTTCTTTCTCTCTTCTTCCTAATTTGTGGTTTTAGCGATGACACTAAACGCTTCAGTTTCTCAACGGTCGAAAATTTGAAATGAAGCAGGGAAAGGAGGGCATTAAACGAACCAACCCGGGATTTAAAGGGGTGGGGATCCGGCGGGAATTTTTTATTTTTTTTTGGCAGTCAACGGAAGGATATAGAGAGAGCTGAAGATAGAGAGAGAGAAACAAAAACCCCCCAAATATTTCTAGAGCGAGAAACACCAACAACAACTAAGAAACATAGAGAGAGAGATAAGAGAAGAACACAGTCGCCGGCGGTTTCTGTTTTGGTATGGGAAGGATGGGAAACGGTCGAAGAAACTTCTCTGTATTTTCAACTGATTATAAACTTCTTGAAGAAGTAGGTTATGGAGCTAGTGCTACTGTTTATAGGGCGATCTATCTTCCTACTAATGAAGTTATCGCTATTAAGTGCTTAGATCTCGATCGATGCAATAGCAATCTGGTTTGTCTATTTCTCTCTTTTTTACCTCTTCTTTCATCGTTTTCTTCAGTTAAATCCATGTTGAATTACTCAGATTTGATAGATCTTAATTC
>BEHA01044722.1:113201-124333 GCA_002897215.1 Eschscholzia californica subsp. californica | reverse complement strand
ACTTAACTGTTTTAGTACTAATAGAGTTAAATAACTCAATGTATCCCCTAAACTAATTGTTTTATTGCAGATTAATATCGAACTTAATTGTTTTAGAACTGTTTTATCATTCCGCAAATTTGTAAAATTTCCAAACAGACCGAAACGTTTCCACGAAACGTGTCCACTTTTGGACCGACCAAAATTTCCATCGAAACCGAAATTTCATTCCTTGGTAGCCTCTGACTAATCAAACTTAACAAGAATAATACGATTAATATCAAAAACAAGGATTCACTCATTCAACTTTCAAGAATCAAGAAGACAAGTTACAAACTAATAAGAAACTAGAGTTTCTTCAAAAAATAAAGAATTGGAATTCAAGAGTTCACCACGCTTCCTCACTTTTTTCTTGCTTAGTTGGTTCCATCTTCAACTCTATACCCATAAGAGTGTAAAAGAGTACTGAATAGAAAAGAAAGTAATTAGTATTTGTCGAAGTTCATCAAATATCAAACATCCACTGAAACGATCTGACTCTTGAAGTGTAACAAAACAATAACTTCAAGTAGACTAACTTCAAGAACTTGGATCACTCTTGAAGTGTAACAAAACAATAACTTCAAGTAGACTAACTTCAAGAACTTGGATCAGAGTGGTGTTGATGATGGAACTAGTACAAATGATAAGTAAGGGTAAACATACATGTCACGTTGTGGGCTCTTGAGCGCTTCAAATTTTC
This sequence comes from Eschscholzia californica subsp. californica, assembly GCA_002897215.1. Classification (NCBI taxonomy): domain Eukaryota; kingdom Viridiplantae; phylum Streptophyta; class Magnoliopsida; order Ranunculales; family Papaveraceae; genus Eschscholzia; species Eschscholzia californica. The sequence continues at coordinate 123,612 of BEHA01044722.1, read as the reverse complement.
GGGTTTTGATATTGTAGGATAAAATCCGTTCAAATTCACGAATGAATAAAAAATTTGGGTTCATTGGGTTGATACCCATAATCCTTCTGTATGATGTGTCTAGTTCTTTAATCTTGTTATCTAGATGCCTGTCTGTAATCTTGTGATTTAGATGCCAGTCTTGATCAACAAGTACCCAAACACTCAACTGTCTATTATCCCATTGGCAATAGTAAATTAACCCCCGTGATTCCCCAAGACATCGATGTCCATCGTCTATTGTCTCCCCGGGTAGACTAATCAATCTACATCTATTTTCTCCTTTGAGGTCGTATGCTAATATTCGATTTCCACCTTCAAACCAATACAAGATTCCATGGGAGTTGACTATTCTGTTTAGGTAAGATGGTGGCAATGTAACTTGTTGTGGACACGAAACGCTTACAGACTTCCATTCACCTAACTCTGAGTAGAAGATTTCAATGATGAACTCTTTGAACGGCTCTGGTTTCATAGGTACTCTCACCACCATGAAATTTGCTGCAGTTTTCCTCTTATTCTTTCTACTACTCTTAGATGATGACGATGATAGTAACGGTGGAACAAGAGAGGTTGTAGAAGGCTCACAAATGAAGCTGTTTAAGACATGTTTGTGACGAAATTGTGGGTTTTTGAGAATGACCCATTTCTCAGTAAGAGGATTACAAACAAAATAAGTTACCTGAGTAGTTAATCGATTCGAACAAAGAAGTAAACCATTACTTGAAGCTAACATATATCTACTTGATTTCCAACCAGGGCATTCCTTTGGAAGAAACTTCAAAGAAAATCCATTATAATGATCAAGTAAGAATTTCAAGTCATTCGCATTATCTCTAAGATTATCTCTCAATAGTCTAATTGAAACATAACCATTGTTAACTGAATGTCCTAGATTGTAAAAGAGCATAGAAGGAGGATTCTTATTATGATTGGTTCTATAGTTGTTCATGAAAGATGAATCAGTGAGTAAAGAAAGCCATTGTTTGGAGACACACCTGTTCTTATATATTGATTCTAGTGGGAGAAGAAGGAAGATCTTTAACCAAATCTCATCCGGTAAATAATTGTATTCTTCTTCTCTATAATAATAATCTCTTCTTATGGGGAGTTTTTTCCTATATGATTGGAAGTCATACTTGTTGTTGTAATTACTACTAATGATGTTCATATTGCTTCTCTGTTTAATGAACATGAATGGGAAAAAAAGTATACAAATTTTCAATCGAGATAACTATCCTCCCTATTTTATAGCCTTGGGATTGTCCAATTTCGTAGGAGTTTTTAAATATCTTAATCCTATAGATTTAGGAAGTTGATATTTTTTAGGAGTTATAATAGCTTTATTTTTGGAAGAATTTGATACCCCTTAGAGATGATGATTAAGTTCTAATTTGGTTTATCTTTAAACTTTTCCATTAGCCGATTTGGTCAACTTTTATAGTTAGACCAAATTTTTCTCTCGTGGAAGAAGGGTCACTATCGGTTGCCGACACCTAACCAATGACCCGTTACCGGAAACTAACGTTGTTTTGGTAACAACTTCAGAGAAAAGAAAAAAAAAATAGAGCAATATTTACTTTGAGAAGCCTTTACTGCATAAATATTTCAAAAGTGTGTATACACGAGTTGCTTGTTTTTTTTTTGAATATTATAAATTATGATTGGAGGCATTCAAGCCGAAGCCTTCAAGATTGTTGACACTGTTGGAACCATTGACAATATAATCCAATGCAAATTTTAGGGCGTGGGTTAGCCGGTTCAGTGTCCAGATTCGCATGTATATATTCTTTTGTCTAAAATTGTACCTCCGAAACTTATTTCTAAGTGTCAAAATCTGAATTGTCTCTCTCTATCTTTTTCTCTCTAACTTACGTTCCAACTCTCAACCAAGTTGAATAAGTAAAGATAGTTGTTTTAAGTCATAGGTCTAATTTGATTCTATTTTTTTAGAGAGATAAAATCAAGAAGATGACTACGGTAATGGTCACCGACAAACGGCTATTACGAGCAACCTTTAATTTTCAAGAAGTTTGCTAAGTGAAAAAAAGCTAAAGGTAAAACAACTACAGTGGGTAGAACATCACAGACTAAAAGGAAAGAAATGCAGGGCTCAGGACCTTCCTGCTTCTTTTGTAAAAAGAGTGGTCATGTGAAGAAGGGTTGTTCCAAATTCGCTGTTTGGCGTGCTAAAAACGGTATATTTTCGAACTTTGTTTGTTCTGAAGTTAATTTAGCTGTTGTACCAAGTGACACATGGTGGATAGATACAAGTGCCACTACTCACGTTAGTATCACCATGCAGGATTGCCTCCACTACCGAATGTCATCTGATGGTGAAAGATACATCTTCGTATGTTAGAACTATAAGTCGCGGAAGCTATCGAACCTATCCTAAAAATTGATTCGATTATGAAAATTAATCGAAAAGCTAAGCCAAAATCAAATATGCGAACAGAATTTAACGAGGTTCGGCTTTAAAGCCTACGTCCTCGGGCGAACAAGAAATCTTTATTGAAGGATATATGAAGACGACTCACACAACCCGCAAGTTCGTCCCAAGATGGTACCGTATAGAAATTAACCTTCTATACTAAATCTTCGATGACCGAGAAATTAAACAGCGCTCAAAATTATGAACAAAATCTCTCTCACTTGCTCACTCTCTCTAGCTCTTACTCTATGAGTAATTGCTCTTGAGTTGTTTTGTGTTGTTGATGTGTTGAATACAAACACTCAAACCCCTATTTATACATTATAGCCACCGACCCATAATAGGAAGTAGGAATTTGTAACCAAATTTTGGAAACACCAAAATTTAGAAACCAATTGCAAAACCGCCATTAATAATTGGTGCCAATTTGCAAAACCGCCTTTAATCACAATTCCAAAACCGCCATAGCATCTAAACTAAACCGCCTTGAGTTATTGGAAACTGCCTCTCACATCGTAGGTGATGGAACTGTGGTTGAAGTGGAAGCCATTGGTGTTTTGAGAATTTAGTTATATATTAGTTTTTATTTGTATTCAGAAAATACTTTTGTTGTTCCGTCATTTAGACGAAACTTAATTTCTGATTCTTGTTTGGACAAATATGGTTTTACTTGTTCCTTTGGAAATGAATTATTTAGTATTTCTCTAAATTCTGATATTGTTGGTAATGGTAACTTAATCGATAAATTGTATCTATTAAACACCATAAAGTTTAATTGTGATGAAAACTTACATTGACTTGACTTGTAGCACAAACGATTAGGTCATATCTCTTAGTAGAGAATCAATAGACTTGTGTTAGAAGGAATTCTTGACTCCTTCAACGATTCTGAATATAAAATTTGTATAGAATGTGTTAAGGGCAAACAAACAAACAAACGAGATTAAATTAATAGCCTAACCTTATGAATAATGATTATCAACATATATGCATTCAATTAATCGATAACAAATGTCAATTCATGATAAGCAACTAAAGAATTTCAAATCATGCATAAAACAGAAGCAATTTTGAAATTCCATTAAAATTTTATTAGACATGCATAATAAAAAAACAAAAAAACAAATCTAAATATTTGGAATCAAGAGTATCCAAAAAAATTGTTATGGTATCTAAAATAAATTTGATTCAGCCAAAAATCATTCAGTGGTTCCGATACCACTTGTTGGAAAATTTCATCATTTATAAACATGAAGCAAATTCTTTTGAACTAAGAGATATCTCTTTGATAATTTTGTCTGAATGGGAATAGAACAAAATAAGAGTTGTCTTTCTCTTCTTTGATTCAGGGATTTGCCTATTTATTCATAAACACCGACTCCGTGGAGTTAAATCAAAGCTTTGTCGGCCATGTATGTAGCACAAATGTTGATGTATAGCTCCTAATTCCGATACATTTTGGGGTTCGGAGCACTTTAAGTGTTTCCGTTTTAGTGTTATAGGACTGAGTTGATGCCTATAACCACTAGCCGCTTTTCCGTATGTAGTGCTCTAGATTTGTGAACGAGATGTCACTCTTGATCAACTAATATCTAAACACTTGGTTGACTCATCTTGACTTCGCAATAATAGATTAACCCATCTGACTCGCCAAGATATCGGTTATGCTCAGTTGTTTGTTCTCAGGTAAACTAATCAACTTGCATCGATCACCAACCTTATTATAATGATTATCAACATAAATTCATTTTATTCATTGATAACAAATGTTAATTCATGATAATCAACTAAAGAATTCAAATCATGCATAAAACAAAAGACAGTTTGAAATTCCATTAAAATTTTGTTAGACATGCATAATAAAAAAAACAAAGAACATACCTAAATATTTAGAATCAAAAGTATCAAAAAAAATTTGTTATGGTATCCAAAATAAATTTGATTCAGTCAAAAATCATTTCAAGAGGGAGTGATACTTCATTTTGCGAAATCTCTCTTAAAAGTTATTAACATAATATTAAGATTACGATAACCAATACTTAGGTTATCTCGAACTAGAATAAGAGAGATTACAGTAAACAGTTTCTCACGAGCTATCTTAAACATCATAAACATGTTGAATATAACACAAAAGAAAAACATCTCAAAATTCATGCAAACAGTGGCTCTGATACCACATGTTGGAAAATTTCATCATTTATAAACATGAATCAAACATATTATCAAGTCTAAACAATGAAAACCTTTCGGGAGTCATATTTGATGAATAAAGAGATGAAATTTAAATAAGTTACTGTAATCATTCGAATCCATGATGATGATGAAACAAATTCTTCTGAACCTAGATAGATAACAAAATGATGACACATCGTGCCTAATTCCGGTACATTTTGGAGTCTTGAGCACTTCAAGTCTTTCCGTTTTAATATTATAGGACAAACTAATCAACTTGCATGGATAGCCACTTTCACCGATACTGGCATTATCATTGAGATTATATGCTAATACTCTCTGTTTTCTCCTATAAACCAATATAAGATCCCATTACAGTTAACTACTCTGTTTCGGAGAGGTGTTCAAAGTTAGGATTATGGACATGAAATATTGAAGGCCTTCAATTCACTTAACTCTGAGTAAAAGATTTCCATGGTGAAATCTGTGAATGACTCTTTTTTTCTTAGGTATTCTCACCACCATGAAATTTCCTCTTCTTCTTCCTACTCTGAGATGATAATAGTAATGGTGGAACGAGGGAGGTGGTAGAAGGTTCAACAGTGAAGCCTATTAAAACTTCTTCGTGACGGATTTGGTGGTTTTTTTCTTTCGAGCAAGACCCGCTTCCGGGTAAGGGGGTTACCAACAAAATAAGTTATCTGATAAGTTAATCTATTTGAAAAGAAAACCAAACCAATACTTGAGCCCAAAAAATATCTATCTGACTCTTGGAATCCCAATGGAAGAAACTCAAAACGAAATCCATTATCATGATTCAATAAGAACTTGGAGTCATTCTCATTATCTTTAAGTAATTTATTTGAATGCTTGCGATTATAGGATACAACATTAGAAAAGAACATCAATGGAATATTCATTTTGTATGTCTTCAAGACAGATGAATCGGAGAGTAAAGAATGCCATTGTTGAGAGATACACTTGTTCTTATGCATTGATTCTAATGGGAGAAGAAGGAAGATCTTTAACCAAACCTCGTCGGGTAAGTAGTATTCTTCACTATAATGATTCACTATAATGATCTCTTCTTCTGGATTTTTCGAATATGATCTAAAGCCATAGTTGTAATTACTCATACAGTACAAGAATGGGAAAAATAAAGTGAAGACTCCCACAATATACAGTGGATAACAATCACTACTTGTTATAATAGATTTTAGATTGTTCTTTCCAAAAATTTTTGGACTTTCTAGTCAGATTTAGAGTAGATTTAGGAAGTTGAAAGTTTGTAGCAGATTCTGCTCATCATAAAACGGCAAGCACAAGACATCTTCCAAAATTTTCACTCTCCTAGGTAGAATTTGGTTGAACTTTGATGTACTCGGGCTTATCGCACCCAGCTGGCATGGGAACGGACGATTTTAGGGCATCCCAGCCCATATAGTAGACAGACCAGACTACTTCGAGTTACATCCCAATTCTGAGTTGGCTTGACCTTGATGAGCCTGTCCCCTGCCTCAGTTTTTGTTTTCTAAACACTTACAATTTTTCATAACGAGTCTGATCATTCGTGCACTTAAATGTAGTCATGTCTCCTTATTTTTTCTCAAATCTGACCCTATAAGCAACACTATAAGTATTCATGTTTTAACTTTTTCTCTTCCTGTAACAAAATTAAAAGAAGGAAATCTGAAGCTTTGAAGAAAGAGTCAAAGAGATACAGGATTCAAAGACGAGGGATTTGTGTGGGAAAATGAAAAACAAAGTTTGTGGACCTTCAACATGTTGAGGTTTGCGGACCTTCAACATCTTATTTGCTATGTCATATTAAACATTAGTAGTTCAACTATCAGAAGTACAACTTTCAACATCCAACCGATATTATACTTTTGGCAAAGGCTCCATTACTTCATCCAAAACGCCTCAACACTTACAGAGCCTAGGAGTACGAACTCTCTCGTGAAAGATGAAAGATGTGGGACTATCACACATGCCACTTTTTATTGTGTATTTGGTTATATTGGTTCAGCTTAGTTTTTGCTATGTAATTAACCTAAATCATGACGAACAAACGTGTAACCCCCTAATCTTCATCTGTCTTTCCTTCTCTCTTCCTCTCTCCTGCTGCTTTCTCTCTGTAAAACTAGGGTTTCGGTGAAGAGAAGAAAGTAAGAATTGGGGATTTTCGAATAGGTTGTAAGAGGAAGTTAGGGTTTTCTATTCCTTTTATACTTAGGTCATGAATAACAAATATGACCTAAGTTCCTGTCTAAAGACACCCACAACAGTCAAAGTGTTTTGACCACAGTCGAAGATCTAAGGGCAGCCACAAGACTCTTGAAGATTTCTCTACAGGCAACCTGCAACAAGAATAGAAGTTAGTTGAATAACTAACTTCACAACAAACTATTTTTTCTGTTATTTTGTATTTTCTGTTTTCCTCTTTGATCAAGTATAAAAGCTGAATAATGTAATTGAGATAATTGATTGAAATAAAATAGAGCAAAGAGAGATTTCTTACACTCTCTAATTCATATTGTTAGTACGAAACGTTCGCGGAAGCTATCGAACGTAGCCTTGAAATTGATCCGATTATGAAAATTAATCGAAAAGCTAAACCAAAATCTAAATATGCGAACAGAATTAACGAGGGTCGGCTTTAAAGCCTACGTCCTCGGGCGAACAAGAAAACTTTATTGAAGGATAGATGAAGACGACTCACACAACCCACAAGTTCGTCCCAAGATGGTACCATATAGAAAATAACCTTCTATACTAGATCTTCGATGACCGAGAAATTAAACACCGTTCAAAACAATGAATAAAATTTCTCTCACTTACTCCCTCTCTAGCTTTGTGTTGAATTGTTGATGATTGTGTTGTTGTGTGTTTTACCACTACTCAAACCCCCTATATATAGCATTGAAAACTGACTCCAATCTTGAGTTTTGAGCCGTTTCCATATTTTGAGCAGTTTATAAATTTTGAGTAGTTTCCAATTTTGAGTCCAATTTGGAATTGGATTCTCACCAAACCGACTTCCAATTAGAGTCTCACCACCGACTCTCACACATATATATACACCAAGAAAACAACCATTTTATCATATCTAAGCTTGAAGATCACAAGCAATTCAGATTTTAGATTCACATAACCATATTCATCAACTAGTAAACTAAATTGAGAAGTAATAAGCTCACTCGTTATCATTGGCTTTGAATGTTTCAACATCAAATTTAATCATCTTTAAATTCCTTCTTTCTTTTTTTTTTGAATTTGTACAATAACCAAAAACCTTCTTAAAGGGAACCAACCACCCAATACTCAACAAAAAAAAAAGTTCATGGTGTGTTTGGATGACGGAATCATGAATCTGCGGATTCATGAGTCTTTGGAATTCATGATTCCACGGATTCATGAATCCAAGTAATATTTTTTGGTTTGGTTGGCAACTAATAAGAATCCTATGATTTATTATTATTTGAGTATATTTAGAAAAAATATTGAATAAACCTTATTCTCAGAACTCGTTTTTTCAAATATCGTTTCATTTGAGAATTTTCCGTTTTCTTCGTAATTTTTTTCGAGAACCATTTTCTAACTTTTTTCGTAAATTTTTTTTTTCTCCTACAAAAAAAAAACCCCAAATTTTTTTTTCAAAAACATTTCGATAACTGAAATTTCATAAAACCTACTTTTTTCACGACAATCGTTTTTCCCCCCGAAATCGATTTTTTCCTAGGAAAAATACAATCCGGGAAAAACAATCTTTATGAAGCCGCAACAAAGTTTTTATAAAATTTCAGATATCGAAAAAATATTTTTCGAGAAAAAAAACACGATTTTTCGGTAAAATAGTTTACAAGGAAATATATGTTTTCTTGAAAAAAATCGGATTTCGGAAAAAAATAATTCGGGGAAGAATCGGTTTTCGGATTGTCGAAAAATCGGATTTTGGGAAAATGATTTTTGGGGAAAAACGAATTTTTGCAGAAAAAAAATGATTTTCGGGGCAAAAAATAATTTTCGAAAAAAAAAAAAGATTTTTGGGGAAAAATAAATTTTTGAAAAAAAAAACATTGTAAAAGGAAATATTTTTTTGTTGATTTTAAGTTTGAAATTTAAGTATATTAATCCAAAATCCTAGCAAATCCTAAGGGGTAGGGTGGGATCTTGGTCCAATACAAATTTTGGAATTAGGAATCCTTAGGATTAAAGAGCCATGGGATTCTTTGTAGCCAACTAGACCAAGGATTCATGATTCGTACCAAATCCCACTTTTGATAGGAATCCTGCAACCAAACACACTATCAATGGAAACTATGAATCCTGTTTATCCAATTGAGGATTCACCCAAACTCACATTATAGTTCTTAAAACAAGAAACCCTAAACTAGAAACATAACCAGTTCTCTTTCTACAACTGTTTCCCCACAAACCGGCCAATGAAACCCATACCCAGAATGAGCATTTCAGATGAATCTGTGAGAGATTTCGAGGACACTGTTCTCTCATCTCTACCAATTTTCATTTCAAACTTGTCGAAATAAATAAAGAGATCTATAAGGAGAAAAAGATAGATCTAGAGAGATGTAAAAAAAGAGAGAAATCTAGAAAGAGAAACAGTAAAAGAGAAAAAGAAAAGATATTTTGAGTTGTTTAGGGTCGGTGGAGGAGAGAGAGGTGAAGATGAAGATTAAGAGGCTAAAAACAATCAAGTTGATTTCTGGACTAAAAAATAGATATTGTCATTTTAGTCCATCTTGATTAAGTCCATCTTGATTAAGTCCATCTTAATTGACTAAGTCTTTATTCGCCACATTTTTTTTATGCCACAAAGAATCCACCATTTTTTATGTGGACACATCGGAGAGGAAGGTCAACAAAAAGTATGTTGACACATGGCCTTTAAGGGAGTATTCTTATAACAATAGTGATATTCTTCTCTTCTGTTTCAAGGATTGTTTTTTGTGCGCTAAATGTTATACCTAGTTGTATTCTTTTTTATAGGACTAGGTTCCCTCCCCGTCCTACGGACGGGGAAGATCCCTCTTGGCTAACGCCTTTGAGGAGAAGAAAAATAAATTTAAATTACAATATAAATTAGATAAAATTGGAGGGGAGAGAGAGAGATATAACCGTGTGTTTGAAGAGGAGAGAGAGAGAACCGTATTTATAAGCATAAATATAGGAGCCAGAATTTTGAACTGACTTAGAAGTCTAACCAAATCACTAAATTAAGGGGAAAGTGGATGTGCAATCGTGAGAAGATGCCTGAGATATAGTTATTTTAGGGAGATTGTAACCGAATATTCAAAAATAATTAATTGTTTACACTAATACCCTTGTGTTTTAAGTCAAACTACACTAAAAGGATTTTATATCAGTCGTTCGATCTGATCTAAGGTAAATCTCCTAGAGAAAATGAACGGTCAGACTTTTCCCCTGGATAACCGACTGAGCTGTTTTAATATAAATAGATTGTAGTTATCTTTTTTTGTTGAAAGTATAGAATTGTAGTTATCAGTTATCATCTTGCGTACAGATAGTACTGGCAATTATAAACTGGTATGGTTGTTAAAGAAACTCGACGAACTACTCTAAGATTGTATTTTGATTATTGTAAAATGTAATGTCACTCCGCACGTTATTTTCTGGGAGTAAATTAGAATAATTTTGATTTGCTCCTTGTAAATAGAACAGTTTCAACAACAAATGAAAGTAGAAACTATTAAAAGAATATGAAAAACTTGTGATATATTATTGTGACAGTGAGAAACAAAATGT
>BEHA01044722.1:68440-87883 GCA_002897215.1 Eschscholzia californica subsp. californica | reverse complement strand
ATGAATACAAGATGAAGGCAGAGATGCCAATCTTCGATGAGTATTTACCTATTAAAGGAAGAACACAACAATTTCAACATTATTTTTATAATTCAGGAGATGAAGGTACCAATTTCTCAACTCAAGTGTTCCCACGTATAGATTATGATGAGTACAAGATCAATGAAGAGATACCAATCTTTGTAGGTATTTACCTATAGAATACTTCCTTGATGGGATAGATAAAGTCGAACGGCAAGTCAATATGTCGAATACTATTCTCAATGAACAGATAGTTAAAATTATTGCTTGAAGACTTAAAGGGTGTGCCACAGATTGGTGGGATCAATTACAAAATCTAAGAATGAGACAAGGAAAGGCACCCATCCAGAGTTGGTCGTCTATGAAAGAGAACCTGGGAGAGAATTTCTTACCTCCTAATAGTGGTGGCCAACGGGCCGTGCCGTGCCTAGACCACAAAGGTCTGGGCACAGAAACGGCCCATGGGATGGGGCGTTCCCGTGGCGTTTCCGTTGCGTTTCTGTGGCCGTTCTGTGTCGTTCCCTTAGTCGTTCTTGTGGCCGTTCCGTGGCGTTCCCGTAGTCGCTCCCGTGGCTCCGACCCATTCATAAATATTTTTTTACTTGTCAAAAAAAAGTAATAAAAGAAATATTACATTCTTTTTTTAAGTAAAAAATTGTGATGTACAAAAACTTTAGAGTCTATGTCATATCTTTGTTTATTTTATTGGAAAATAGTTGTATAAACACTCTCCACATTTACTTTATATTTTGTGGTTTAGGTGTGAGACTATATTTACCACTTTATTTGTTTATTTTTTTGAAAACAGTTTTAGTTTGTTTCAACAAAAAAATAAAATAAAGTAAAACCTCTTTTGTTAAATTCAAGTATTACTTTTTTTTTTAAGTATTACTTCTTTTTTAATTCAAGTATTACTTCTTTTTTAATTCAAGTATTACGTTTTTTTTAATGTTTTTTATTTTTGTAATATAAAGTAGTTGTCATGAAAATCTAACAATTTGTAAACACATTCGAATATTAGATGAATGAAGTAGAATTATAAACAAATTAAAAGTGTTTTGAGGATGTTAGTACACCCTAGGTAATGCTTAAAAATTCAAATAACTAAATTGGGTCGTTGCTAACGTGTCGTTGTTGCCGTTTCCGTTCCGTGTCGTTCCGTGCCCACGGGTCGTGCCGTGTACGATCCGTTCCGTGTCTAATGGGCCGTGTTTAATGGGTCTGGGGCTCTAAAATCCCAGCCCCGACACGGCACGCCAGACCCGTGACGGGTCGGCACGGCACGGAACGGACCGTTCCGTGCCGTTCCGTGTCCTCAAATAAACGGGTCGTGCCGGTCCGTTTCCGTGTCGGCACGACCCGTTGGCCACCACTACCTCCTAATTATCAACAACATTTGTTCAGGATATACCAGAACTGTAGACAAGGATTGCGTTCAATGAGTGAGTACTACGAGGAGTTTTCGAGATTGGCTCAAAGAACCAATATGAAAAACATTGCAGAATATGAAGATGTTTTAGCAAATCGATTTCTAAGCGGATTAAAATTTAGTCTGCGAGAAAAGGTGGGGATAGTTACAGTATGGACTATTTAAGATGCGTACAACTTGGCTCTAAAAATGAAGCGGAAGAGCAGAATATAGGAACTTTGGATTTCGAAGAGAAGAACAACCTCGCTTAATTATAAAAAGGTAAAAACAACTCCCTTAGAGAATGTAGAACCACCACGAATTGCAACCATTGAAAATCCGGATAATATTATTCATAAAGCAAAATCCGACGTTATTGTGTTCACAGCACTACATAAAAAATGGTCAATAGGGACAAACATTTTTATGTATGTCCCCAATATATTTGAAATAGGGACGATTTTGTAACATTTGTCCCTAATCAAATTGCAATAGGGACCAACAAATTAATTGTAGGGATAACCTTTAAGAATAATGGGTTATTTCCCAACTTTGTGACCGGTTTCCTGCCTAGCCTCCTACTTTATCAAAAATACCCAGATGACCCCCTTTTTCAGATTCCGTCATAACGTCGTTAACTAGTCATCACCTCTCTCTCATCCAACTCATCGTCTCTATCTGCCACCTCATCATCTTCACCGGCGAAGGTCGCCTGCCGACCAATTTTCCGACCGGAGACCTTCAAACATTAAATTTTTTTAAAACTTCTTCTCTCTCTCTAAAAAATATATATATATATTTTTAACTCTTCCCTCTCTCTAGATCTGGTGAGAGAGAGAGGAGAATTTATATATATATATATATATTAGGGAGAGGAGAGTTTAAAAAAAAATTAACAGGTATAAACCTAATCATCGTCATCTCACTCTTCCAATTCTCTGGTTAAAACATTTTGATTCGTGTTTGGTTTCTTAAACGTCTTGAATTTAGGTCTTAATCCTTCGTTGATTTACTTTCTTGATGTTTATGTTCGTCGGTCAATGTCTTTATTGAGAGTGATTGACCTGATCAATGATCGTTTGATTCTCAAAGCAAAGTATTTCGATTCGGTCTTATAGTATCATTTTACTACTCTCAAAAATATATTTATTTATTTTTTAGATAGAGAGGGGAGTTTAAACAAAAAATTAATGTTTGAAGGTCGTCGGCCGACGATCTTCGCCGGTGAAGATGATGAGGTGGCGAGAAGATGAGGTGGAAGAGAGAGAGGTGTTGACTAGTTAACGGTGTTATGACGGAATCCAAAAAAAGGGACCATCTGAATATTTTTGATAAAGTAGGGGGCTAGGTAGGAAACCGGTCACAAAGTTGGGGGCTATTAGGGAAATAACCCAAGAATAATTTGGCGGAAGGAAAAAATGGCGGAAAAAAATTTCGCTCAAAAATTTGCGCAAATCAAATACCATATTCCTTCCCTCCCCCTATTCAGATGGTCCCTTTTTTTGGATTCCGTCATAACACCGTTAACTAGTCAACACCTCTCTCTCTTCCACCTCATCATCTTCACCGGCGAAGATCGTCGGCCGACGACCTTCAAACATTAATTTTTTTTTGATAAGGTAGGGGGCTAGGCAGGAAACCGGTCACAAAGTCGGGGACTATTAGGGAAATAACCCAAGAATAATTTGGCGGAAAGAAAAAATGGCGGAAAAAAATTCTGCACGATTTCCGCTTCTTCTTCTCGTTCCAGGGGTCGGTGTCGTCTTCTCGTTCTAGGGCTCGATTTCATCTTCTTCTTCTCGTACTAGTGCTTGCTGCTCTTCTTCGATCTTCCTTTCCTCTGTAATTTGTTCGTCTTCTTCTTTTAGGGTTTTTTCTGGCGGCATCACAGTTCGTTTGGATCTCCTGCCCCACCGGGTTGGTTGTTCTTCTCCTCGTCCTCTTCTTCTTCCTCTTCAAATTAGTCAATTAAGAGCTTATAACATGAAACCCTAATTTGATTTTGCAGCAAATCTTTTCAGTTTCAGAGTTTATATAACAAGGTTGTTACCAGTTTTGTTGTTTTCTTCCTATTCTTCTTCGATATGGCTGCAAAATTGGTTGTATCAGGGCTTATGAACTCGTCAAGTCTATGCCTGTAGAACTGAATGTTGGTGCTTCGGGGACTTTACTTGGAGCATGTTCCCGACATTCTACTACTTGGAGCATCTTTCCGAAATAGAGCCTCAAAGTGGGGAAACTTATGTATTCTTGCCGAAGTGGATAGATGGTCTGATGTTAAAAATGTCTGGAGCAAAATGAAGGAGAGATGAATTAGAAAATTACCTGCGTGTAGTTTGGTGATAGCTAGATACAAATACTAATTTTGGGTTTGTTTCACAATGAGGTTAGAATTTGTTTTTCACGTTTCAATGGTGTACTGGACCATTCATAAAATTTAGGCACCTCAATCTGGTTAGAATTTGTTATGCAGAACTTTCATTACAATCTTGCTAACCATTTATGTGATGGTAGTATTTTCAGCATCAGTGTTTATTTTATCATTATAATTTATTTTTTGGTTCTGAAATGGAATTAGGGTTCGTACGATAGGATTGAACGATCCTCCTGAACTAATTACTAACCACCTGAAAAATGAAAACCTTGTCATTTTAAATAAATAATAATAATATTTTTGGTTTCATTATTCCTAATTCTTGAATTCTCTTATTGATTTACTTCAGGTTTTGATGGTGAAAAGACGTATGATGATGTGGTGTTGTTGCTCTCCAACAAAGGGGTTAGTGTAGAATCTTGACTGCTTTATCTGTAGTGTTACTCTTTTCACTATTGGTGCACACTGCTCATTCAAATGCATTGGGCCTCCACATGCACATCTCGTAAAAAAATCGGCAGACGTCACCGTTGAAGTATTTTCTAGTCCACATAACTCAAGAACAAATGGCTCAGGTTCTCTCACTAGTCAGCATTGCACAGTTGATTGCTAATGTGGATATTGGTATGGATTTGTTTCCGTCCTTGCTTCAACCCACTTTGTTGTTCATGTCTATATAGTTTGTAGTTTCACTATTTCCTACTCTAGATAAATGTTGTGCCTGATTATAAACTACAAAGACTGATTATTGGTTTATTTATACACACTGTCGACCTCCTTTTCATTATATTTGTTTATTGGTATATGTTGCAGCAAACTCAATCTCTTCTTCGACTTCTCTCGATCAAACTTTTGAATCTCTTATCTCTAAAGTAAGACTACCTCTATTTATTTTTTAAATATTTAAAGGTAAAAAATGCTATTATAATTTTGCCATGTGATTTTGTGATATTTTGATTCGGAGATTGTATTTTGTGATGTTTTATGCCATGACCACCATCAACAATCTAGTGATTTGATTATACTTTTTCTGGTCGTTTCCTTCCAGGGTTGCAGGTAAATTAATAATCCAATAATTGTATATTTTATTACAACTTAGTCGTTTCTAAATGCCCTCATTTTGTTCTTGATAAATTTGTGATCTTGCAGGAAGACTACTATTAACTAGATAGGATTCTTTGAAAGCTACAAGTCACGGGCTTATTTTGGTAATGCTAATGCTTCTTTTAAGGTTGGTGGTGCATGTTCTCTTTACTTAATCGGAAACTTTTGGTTCATCTTTAAGTTTTTGTACTTTGATAATTCTCTACTTGGACTCATGAAGGCTTATATCAGCTGGTCTTGTATGGCCATGTTTTTCGCGCTTAATTTGTTGGAACGCGTAATTTGATGGACAACAGTCCAAATGTCAAGTTGAGCTAATGGATCTTGTAGGTATGCACATCTGGATAACTCATTGGAGATCACTTCAGTCATAATATTTAACAGCATGTTGTTGTGTCTTATGCTTAATTGAACATGTCTAATTGGGAATCTTATTTGGTATGAACAAACCCGTTTAAAGACCCATCTTGCTAGCTTGAGTGGAGCTATATCTTTGCTTTCCAAAAAAGAACAACAGAAACTATCAAGAAAATACTCTCGTTTTTATATTTGTTTGTAAAGGATTATTGTTGTATTACATTGTTGAATGTATCATCAACACATAACATCTAACTCGTATTAAGTCTTTACTATTGGCAAGTTAAGTA
The DNA here is from genome assembly GCA_002897215.1 of Eschscholzia californica subsp. californica. Lineage (NCBI taxonomy): Eukaryota > Viridiplantae > Streptophyta > Magnoliopsida > Ranunculales > Papaveraceae > Eschscholzia > Eschscholzia californica. The sequence goes on along the minus strand of BEHA01044722.1, from coordinate 82,329 downwards.
TAATTAAATTTTGTTAGTTGATTTTGTTATACATTCCTTCGCCATATTAATTTAGATGAACACTAGTCATTGGTTCTCAAAATGGCCTTAAGTAGTTGTGGTTTATTTATGCTTTTAATTGAATACTTATATTGGTTAAAAGTTTTCCTTGTTCATATAATGATTGTACTCTGATATATTTTACAAGTATTGGTAACACTAAGGGTTGCCTTCTTTTATATGTCCCGGTTAGATCTCTCACTCCTAGTTTTATTACTACCGTTGATATAATTCTTTAGAGTTAAGAACATTAGTTATTCTGCTACGATTTAACTTCTTCATTGCTTACTCTTTATGAATACTTGTATCTTACTTCATACAGGATTGGACTTCAACTAATTTGAATTCTTGTTCTAAAAATTCTCTTTTAGGATGCTTGCTAGTAACGACACAATATGTCATCAGACGAAAGTGTTTGTGAGTTGTGACAACAAAATGCAAGAACTTCTCTCGTTTCCTTATGACGCATTGGAGGTATTTGTAAGGTGGATAACCGAAGACAAGTTGGTCAGATGATAAGAGTGAAATTCGATTTTTTTTCGGAATGTCATTGTTGTCGAACAATTTGGCATTGTTATCAGTCATCTGAATAATGTGCGCATGTGTTTATGTATGCAAGTTTCTTACAAATACAATATGAATTCTATGGGAAATTAATGAAATGATAAATTTGTTTGGATCCTTATTGAATTAATAGCCTTTTAGCCAGGGATGTATTTTTTTTCTAAAAATAAATAGGCTGCAGAAAATTAGAAAATTCATGTTGAACACTTAAGGACAGATGTTGGTTGTCTCAAATGGAAAGAAGAAGAAATTTTGTCAAACTTTTGGGGTCAGTTAATGACTGTCCCTAACATCTGTTAATATAAGGACAGATAGAAATCGTCTCGAAAACGGTATTGAGGACAGATGCTATCTGTCGCTATAACTGCCCCCAATAACATTTGGGACGCCACTATCGGGGACGGATTTTATCCGTTTTTGGGACGATTTTTGTCCGTCCCTAGTGGCTATATTTTTTTGTAGTGCGGAAAAGTCTCATAATATCAATTTACACAATAAGAGATTTGTTTCTAAAGAAGTTGTTCAAGAAATTGAAGTGATTCAGAAAATTGAGTCAAAGGAAGTTAAATCAAAAGGTGGGAAACTTAGCAAATTAGACATTAGTCCAATTGAAGTTCCTTCATACGAAGATCCATTTTCAGTGTGTTGTGAATCTCAAGTTGTTTCACATGGAGTGGTTTGGAATTTTATTGGAAGCTTGTTCAAAGTGACTGGAATATGGGTTGATATCGAACCCGATTTACGACCCGCTGACCCACTTACACGCGGAATTTTAGACCCGTCAACGGAGCTAATTATTGAGACAAGGTTGGTATGCGAAGTAGGGCTCTGAGGCAGAGCTGGTATGCGGAAGCAGGGCTTATGTCAGTTAGTAGTGTTAGCGTATCCATGTGTATTTCGGATTTAAAAAGCGAGAGTCGATGAGGCGATGGGATTAGGGTTTTAGTGGCTATATAAACTAAAACTCTAGGAGATATCAGCAGTCTCAGACTCACGAATATTTTGTGTAACTTGTTTGCTTATCATAGTGGAAATCATCGCGCCGTTGTCGTCGTGGAGTGGGTCTCACCAACCGAACCACGTAAATCTTTGTGTTCTGCTTGATTGTTCTTTATTTCCTATTGCTTTTTCTTGGATTACTTGTGTTTGTCATAGAAAATTTTCGATTGTCACAACAAAGCTCTTCATCAAAGTTGGTAATTTTCATTCTCCGGATTTAAGACCTTCACAAGTTTATTTTTGGGGTGAAAAGAGTGTTTGAATCGCATCACAATTATCGTCAGAAATTTTCCTGTGACCTAATAAAGTCTTCAGTCCAATTTGAAAGTTTGGTCATTCCCATGCACAATTCACAAAAAAGTTATCTCAAGGGTGTACCATTCGAGATAACCTTTCAATCAATTAGTAAACTCGAGACGAGTTTCTTTGAAGTAGAGGTGACGGGAGATTTTCTGAAAATCTTAGATATCATCAAACATGTTATCTTAGTAGTTTCCTATTTTTTTAGTAGAGAATTGTTAATTTTAGCAGTTTTATATTTTTAGGAAACCTTCTAGGTTTTAGATTCTAGTATTTTATGTATTTAGAATTTGTTATTAGAATTTGATTAGGTTTAGGAAACTAGTATTGTATTTATTAGAAGTTGTTATTTGAGTTTGACTATGTTAAGGAGACCCTAAAGCTATATAAGGGGCAGGGTCGGCCCAAACATGTGGGAGGCCCAAGAGAAATTAAAATTTAGGGCCTACATAGTGTTTGTTAGAAAAAAAATCAATAAAATTCTAATGATGCTTAGAGGTGGATCCGATCCCTTGACCTCTTGTAAAAAGTTAAGCTCTTAAACCACTAAGTTATAACTTAATTCATGTCATAAATCTGTTTAAAAACTTATTATTATTTCGAAACTAACTTACATAATTCGATATATAAGGCCCTTAACTACGTCAGGCCCAAAGCGAACGCTTTGGTTGCTTTGGGCCCGGGTCGTCCCTGATAAAGGGGATCTAGGAGTTGTTTTATTAATTCAATTTAATCAATAAAGTTCAGTAATTTAGTTTATTCTTCTTAGTTTCGGTTCCATAGTCTTTAGACGAATATCTAAGACTTTTTTCTGAGTTTTAAAAGTTTTAGACGAAGATCTAATTCTTTTCGGGATTTTTCGCTGCGTCACACTAACTCTATAAAATTAAATCAGAGCATTGTCGGCAATGTAACTGACACGAATGATGAAATACCGCACCTAGTTTCGATAGATTTTCTGTTCTTGAGTACTTCAAATCTTCCCGTTTTAATATTCTATTTCCTTCTTTATCACCATGCCTGCAGATAGTACTGGTGATTGTGAACTAATATGGTTGTCGAGCAAACTCGACGAACTACTCTAAGATTGAATTTTTCATGAAATAGAATTTTGTCTTGTTTTCTGTAAGTACAATCTATCACTTTCAACAACAACAAAAAAGTAAAACCATCTAAAAATGTTAAAAAATTGTAATATATTACTGTTACATAGAGAAACAAAATGTTTTTTTGTAAGAGGTATAATCTTCAACTTAGAAGTTAAGGGTTCAAGGCATATGTTGAACAATTCAAAAAAAAAATTAGAGCTTTGTCGGCCATGTATGTAGCACAAATGATGACATATAGCTCACAATTCCCATACCATTTGGGCTTCGGAGCACTTCAAGTGTTTCCGTTTTAATATTATAGGACAGAATGTGGTAATAGAAATAGCTACAAATGAACATAACATTTGGATCGATTGGGTTGATACATATAACTTCCGGTCGCCTTAACTTATTTAGCGTTCTGGATTTGTGAACGAGACGCCAGTCTTGATCAACTAATACCCAAACACTCAACTGACTCATCTTGATTTGGCAATAATATATTGACCCATCTGACTCCCCAAGATATCGTTCTCTGTTCGTTGTTTCCTCAGGCAAACTGATCAACTTGCTTCGATGGCCACTTTCGCCGGTCCTGGCAATATCATTGAGATTACATGCTAATATTTTATTACCTCTTACAAACCAATATAAGATCCCATTACAACTAACTCTGTTATGGAGAGGAGGTCCGAAAGTTGGTAGTTCCGAACATGAAACACTGAAGGCCTTCCATTCACTTAACTCTGAGTAAAAGATTTCCATGGTGAATTTTGTGAATGGCCCTGTTTGAACAGGTACTCTCACCACCATGAAATTTGCTCCTGGGAGTTTCTTCTTTCTACTACTCTTAGATGATGATGATGATAATAGTAATGGTGGAACAAGGGAGGTGTTTGAAGGTTGGGAGATGAAGCCGGTTAAGGTTTTTAGTTGACGGAATTGTGGTTCTTTTAGCGAGACCCACTTTCGGGTAAGTGGATTACAGACAAAATAAGTTATCTGATCAGTTAATCTATTTGAAACAAGAACCAAACCATTACTTGAACTCAAAAAATATCTATATAACTCTCGGGATGAGAACGGAAGAAAATCGAAAGGAGATTGATTAACATGATTCAATATTAACCTGGAGTCATCCTGATTATCTTCGAGTAATTTAATTGAATGCTTACGATTATAGCATACAATATTAGAAAAGAACATCAATGGAGTCTTAATTCTGTAGTAGGTCTTCAAGAAAGATGAATTAGAGAGTAGAGAAAACCATTGTTTAGAGACACACTGGTTCTTATATATTGATTCTAATGGGAGAAGAAGGAAGATCTTGAACCAGATTTCGTCTGGTAAGTCGTATTCTTCTTCGCTATAATAATAATCTCTTCTTGTGGTGGTGTGTTTTTTGGTATATGATTGAAAGTCATAGTTGTTGTTGTTGTTGTAATTACTAGTACTAATGATGTTCATATTGCTGCTAATGTTTGATGAATATGAATGAGAGAAAAGAATACAGAGAAAGTGGAGATTTGTTCATATTATATAGTGTAGAACAATCACTACTTGTGTTGGGTGCTTTACTTGTTCTTACAAGAAGATTAACAAGAAGATAATTGCTAAACTTAAATTGTATTGAACTAGATGCTATTGTTGAATGTTGTTTTTGTTTTTGCTTGATATCTTCTCATTACAAAGACATCTATTTATATAGAGCATAGATGATAGACATAACTATTACAATAACTCCTAGACTCTTAGACTTACAAACTCCCAACTTTTGAATTTCTAAACTCTCAATTCTTGATTGACATAACTCTTGACTCTTGAGTAACATAACTCTTATGTAATTAAAAACATACTTAAAACATAAATAATTATTTTTCTAGAAATTACTAATTACCTTTCAACACCCCTTCATAATTTGTAATTTTTAAGAACTTCTTGAACTTCTCAAATTTCTCACTATTGATGGACTTCGTGAGAAAATCAGCTGGTTGATCATTCGTTCCAATGAATTTTAATTTTATCTCCTCTTTGTTTACCAAATCTTTAATGAAATGGTGACGCAATTCAATGTGTTTCGTTCTTGCATGAAACACTGGATTTTTTGTCATAGCAATTGCTGACATGTTATCACAATGAATGAGAGTAGGTTGTTCTTGAGTCTGAAGTAAATCAACGAGAATTCTTCTCAACCAAACTCCTTCACATGCTGCCTCAGTAGCAGCAAGATATTCAGCTTCAGCGGAAGATAATGCCACGGTCTTTTGTTTCTTTGAACTCCATGAAACAATATTTGTTCCGAGACAAAATATGTAACCTGATGTACTCTTTCGATCCTCTAAAGATCCAGCCCAATCGCTATCAGTATAGCTAACTAAATTGTTATCTTCTTCTTTCTTATACAAGATGCCTTGTTTTCTTGTACCTTGAAGATACCGTAGAACCCTTTTTGCTGCTGCATAATGAAGTATACTTGGCTCATTCATAAACCTCGATATAAGACTAACCGAGTGCATTATGTCTGGCCTTGTATTTGTGAGGTAAATCAAGGATCCAACAAGACTTCGAAATAATTTTGATTCAATTTTTTTTGCTCCATCGTTGACTTGTAATTTTTCATTCAATGCCATAGGAGTAGATAACGGCTTGCACTTGTCCATCTGAAATTTTTTCAATAAATCATCAGTATACTTTTCTTGAGAAATAAATATCTCACCTTTTGATTGCTTCACTTGGATCCCAAGAAAATATTTCATAAGACCCAAGTCAGACATCTCATATTCTTTCATCATTTTGTTTTTGAAATCCTTCACCATATCCATGCTTGAGCCCATGTAAATTAAATCATCAACATATATGCATACAATAAGAAAATCATTTTGGCCTTTCTTCTTCACATAGAGTGATGGTTCACTTGGACTTCTTTGAAAACCATTCTTCTGAAAATAATCATCAATTTTGCTATTCCACGCTCTTGGTGCTTGTTTAAGCCCATAAAGCGCTTTTTGTAGACGATAGACTTTGTGTTCATGTTCTTGCAATTCATAGCCTTGTGGTTGTTCCACATAGACCTCTTCTTCAAGTTCTCCATTAAGAAATGCTGATTTTACATCTAGTTGATAAACATCTAGATCAAATTGTGCTGCCAAGGCTAGAACTGTTCTTATGGTTTCCATTCTTGCAACCGGTGCAAATGTTTCATTGAAATCAATTCCGGGTTGTTGTGAGTAACCCTTTGCTACTAACCTTGCCTTATGTTTTTGGATAGAACCATCTTCATTAAATTTTGTCTTATAAACCCACTTAAGGCCAACAACTTCCTTGCCTTTTGGTAGGTCTACAAGTTCCCAAGTTTTGTTCTTTTCTATTGTAGCAATTTCGTCATCCATGGCGCTTCTCCAAACTTGTTCATTTGCTGCTTCATGAAAAGTTTGTGGCTCACTAGAGAAAAAAGCTACATCGCACGACTCATATATATCTTGTAATGCCCGTGTCTTTCTTGGTGGTGAATCTGGACTGCTTGGCCTTGTGGCACTTGATGATCTTGAATGTGAGTTTGTGTTTGGACTAGATGGTGGAGTCTCACCAACTTGTGGTTCTTCTCCCTCGGTTACTGAAGGCTCCAAAATTTCAAATGAATTTGGTGCTTCAGAAGAACTTCCCCAACTCCAAGCTGTCATTTCATCAAATACAACATCTCTTGAAACAATCAACTTGTTAGTGTTAGGATTAAAAAGTCGATAGCCTTTAGATTCATCACTGTAACCAGCAAAAATAAGTTTTTCACCTTTCTTGTCAAATTTTTCTCTTTCTTGAGAAGGAACTAGTGAATATGCTATGCATCCAAAAACTTTTAAATGATCAATTTTCGGTTTCTTTTTGTGCCAAGCTTCAAATGGTGTCTTGTTCCGAACAGCCTTTGTTGGTGAACGGTTAAGAATGTAAATTGATGTGTTGACTGCTTCAGCCCAGAATTTGTTAGGAAGATCTTTACCTTTTAACATGCTTCGAGCCATCTCAACGATTGTTCTGTTCTTTCTTTCCGCCACTCCATTTTGTTGTGGGCTTCTTCGAACGGTGAGCTGCCTTTGTATGCCATTTTCTTTGCAATAGTTCATGAATGGACTGTAAAGATATTCACCTCCTCGATCCGTTCGGAGAGACTTGATTTCATACCCACTTTGGTTTTCAACATACACTTTAAATTGGAGAAATGCTGAAAAAGCTTCAGATTTTTGGTTAAGAAAGAAAATCCACATCATTCTAGTAAAATCATCGACAAATAAGATGAAGTATCTCTTATCTCCAAGTGACGGAGTCCTTGTAGGTCCACAAATATCTGAATGTATCAATTCAAGAGGGTCTTTGGCTCTATAAGATGTTTTAGGAAATGGGATTCTATGTATTTTCCCATATATGCATCCTTCACAAACCTGATTTGTCTTTTCAATAGAGGGGAGTCCAATCACCATATTCTTTTGTTTAAGCAAATGCAATCCATTATTATTCAAATGACCGTATCTCAAATGCCATAATAATGTTTTATCATCATTTTCACTTTTGAAGGCAAATGTGTCAACTTGTGACATGAAGAAAGGAAATACCTTGTTTTGGTTCATGTCAATTTCAGCCAAGGTTTTGTTATTTTGTTTGCTGAAAATTCTGCATTTTCCATCTTCAAAATATAGTGAATAACCCTTTTGCAGCAACTGTCCAACACTTAAGAGGTTTTGGGTCAAGTTAGGAACATATAAAACATCATGGATTAATTTTTGTGTACCTCCTTTTGTATCCACTGCAATGACTCCCTTACCAATTACATTTTGAAGATTGCCATCTCCAAGCTTCACTTTTGACTTGTGACTTTGATCAAGCTTCACAAAGATATCTTGATTTCCCGTCATATGATTGCTACAACCACTATCCAAGTACCAAATGTTGTTAGTTACATTTTGGGTATTCATACAAGAGAAGAGTTGATGTTCCTCCTCATCTTTGATAAAGTTTGCTTCTTCCTTATCTTTAAACCAACAATTTGTATAGGAATGGTTTGCATTTTTGCATCTTTTGCATTTGAACCTGCAATCTTTAGTTTCATGATTAGATTTTTTGCAAATTCGGCAAGAGGGGTTTGAATTACCGGATTTTGATTGCCAATTTTCCTTTCTTTCTTTACCACCTCCTTTTCTACCTTGCTCGGATTTAGAAAATTTCTTGTTTGAGAAATTATATCTTGATTGGAAAGCTTGCTCCAAAGGTTGATTTGTCGATCTATTGATTCTTTGTTCATGTGCTTGAAGAGAACTCATAAGTTCATTCATGGTATATGTAGATAGATCTTTTGATTCTTCAATAGCTGCAACTACATGATCAAATTTTTGAGGAAGACTACGAAGGATTTTTTGAACAATTTTCTTGTCCTCAAGTATATCTCCACAACTTCGAATTTGATTAACAATTGTAGTCACATGAGAGGAAAATTGCTGAATATTCTCACTCTCTTTCATCGCTAAACTATCAAAGTCCTTCCACAAGGATTGAAGTTTAACTGTAATAATTTTTTCAGACCCTTGAAACTCATTTTTCAAAATTTCCCAGGCTTCTTTTGATTTTACTGCACCCATAAGTCTAGGGAAGATTGTTTTACTTACCCCTTGTTGGATGTATTGCAATGCTTTTGCATCTCTTTTCTTTGTTTGTTTTAATTGTGTTGCATCTAGTGCTTCTTCATCATATCCATCTTCAATGAACTCCCACAAATCTTGTGAGATGAAAATTGTCTTCATTTGAATACTCCAATAGTCATAGTGCTCACCATCAAAAACAGGAACTGAAATTGATGAGAGGTTGAAACATGAATTGTTTGTCGCCATTGGTTTGAAATGAGATAGATGGCTCTGATACCAAATTTGTTGGGTGCTTTACTTGTTCTTACAAGAAGATTAACAAGAAGATAATTGCTAAACTTAAATTGTATTGAACTAGATGCTATTGTTGAATGTTGTTTTTGTTTTTGCTTGATATCTTCTCATTACAAAGACATCTATTTATATAGAGCATAGATGATAGACATAACTATTACAATAACTCCTAGACTCTTAGACTTACAAACTCCCAACTTTTGATTTTCTAAACTCTCAAGTCTTGATTGACATAACTCTTGACTCTTGAATAACATAACTCTTATGTAATTAAAAACATACTTAAAACATAAATAATTATTTTTCTAAAAATTACCAGGGGCGTGGCTACATTGGGGCCTATGGGGGCACATGCCCCCACAAGCCCCAATGTTAAAATAATGACCCTCTGATTTGTATTGTTGGAACAAATGACCCTTAGTAGTTAGTTCTACTTATACCTTACTAGTCCCTAATTATGCACAACATGCATGTAGACCCAATATGTGTGGATCAAGTTTTATTACATTTTTGTAACTTTTCTTTGGTCAATCTTAATAAAATGGGTTACAGTAAATATATATTATTGTAATTTCTGCATTTGAATCTAATTCGGTTCTATACAAAATTGGGGTATTTAAAATTTAATTCAGTTCTATATAACATAGGTTATATGTAATGAGATTTTTTATTGCCATATCGATGACAAATTTTACAATAACATGATTTTTTTCCGATACGAACATTGGTTTACGAAAGAAATATGGATCAATTGTAACTTATTCTTATGCATTAGGATAACTATAACTATGTGATATATCTATAATTTTATTTATGCAATAGGTTTGAAAGAAAAAAAATGTTTGAATACGATTATAAACATATTAAGACTTTAAATTATTTGAAATTTTATTTATTGTTACAATCTTTACCATAACATGATTTTTCCGATATAAATCCTAAAGTTGGTTTATGAAAGAAATATGGATCAATTGTAAGTTATACCTACGCATTGACAAAACTATAACAATTTGATATATCTATGGTTTTATTATGCGATAGATTCGAAAAAAAAAAAACTGCGTTGAGTACGATTATAAATATATCAAGACTTACAGTATTTGAAATTTTATTTTAGTATTATAAAACAAAAAATAACGGTAGCGTTGAACTTTTTTTTTGAATGATTTATTTATTGTCGTAAGCTTAGCATATTAATAGTTTTACCTTTACTAAAGTGCCCCCACTGAGAAAAAATTCTGGCTTCGCCACTGGAAATTACTAATTACCTTTCAACAACTTGTTATAGCTTTAGGATTCTTCTTTCAATTGAGTTTTTGGAGTTTCTAAATATTATTTCAACAGGATTTGGTGTAGAATTAGGAACTTGATAAGTAATTTATAGCAGACGGGCCAAGCACAAGAAATCTTTCAAAATACCTACTGTTTCCAGTTTTAGAAACAAACTTCCACACGGAATCACCGGCTCACTGTTGCTTCCACCGATTTAGAAGTGATGTCTGCTACAGGCGCCCAACGGTTTTGATCTGAGCACCCTTACAAAGGCGCCTAGAGCAATATTCTAGGGCGCCTTCAGAATAACTCTTTGGTGATTTTTTTTTTTTGTAAGAAATCAACTACGACGTTTGTCGTTACAAGGCATTGATACATCCCGAAGATGTGATAAGCACGATAACTGCCTAATTTCAACCATAAAGAAAGAGGCTTGAAGTCCGACATTATTATATTATTTACTTTTTACATTGCTTAAATTACATAGGATAAATCTTGATAGCAAACTGCTTCCACCGAGACTCGATAATACGATTTTGTGAGCTTAAGAGGGGTGTCCAATCGCTGCACCGAAAGGTGGTCGACACTCATTGGTGATTTTATGTCTTCACGTGGACAGCAATAACGGGTTTTAATTAGTTTTGAAAGAATAACTCTATGGAGTTATTCAAAGTGGTGTAGGCCATGAAGCTACTACAATGGGTAAGAACCTAGTTACTCTATCAGTTCTAGGGGTGGGAACCGGTCCGGGTCAGGCCAGTCGGGTTCATGTCATTTATCAGGTCGGGGCGGTCGGACTTTGAAACTCTCTGTCCCTTCGGGCTTTCGGGTTTCATCGGACGGGTTATTTAAAAAATTCTAGTGTCCAAAACCGTCCAAGTCCGTCAAACTTTTCGGGTTTCTCGGATATCGGGCAGTCAAATATCGGATTTTCACCAAAGTTTCAAAATATCTCGGTCGAAATGACCAGAATATTTCTATTTCGATTGTATCGAAATTTGTATCAAAACTAAAATTTAATTAAGTTTCTCTTAACAATATTGTGTCAAGGGCACTCCGCACTTGGACAACAATAAGTGTATATATATATATTATACAATTCAAATACTTTAAATATATATATATATATATATATATATATATATATATATATATATATACTATATATTATACATGCATATATAAATACATACAAGCAAGCATACATATAATGTGCATAGGTATTATCGTATAAATGGATGACATTATTAAGCGGGTTTTGTCGGGGTAAAGATTATCGGGCGGGTTCGGGCGGGATGTCGAGTAGCACTTCAAAACCCGTACCTGACCTGTTAATTTCATCGAGGCAGTCGGGCTTAACCCGCCTTCGCATTTCGGGTACCCGCGGGCTCTAAAGGACTCGGGTACCCGTGACGGGTTTCGAGTTTGCGGACTTTTTTTCCAGCCCTAATCAGTTATGTATAAACCGATTGGGTTGATACCTAAAATCTCCAACCATAGTTGGCACCTAGTGGTGGCCAATGGATCGTGCTGACACAGAAACGAACCGGCACGACCCGTTTATTTAAGAACACGGAACAGTCTGTTTTGTGCCGTGTCGACCATTCACGGGTCAGGCGTTCCGTGACGGGGTTGGGATTCTACAGTCCCAGACTCGTTAGATACGACCAGTTAGAAACGTTGGAACGCCACGGAAACGGCCCATGCACGCAGTGGCGTGGCTGAGAAAAACAGGACTCGGTGCAAAGTTTTATTCGGGACCCTTCGATAATGTAAACGAAAATCATTTTTTATACGTATCATAGTTAACAAAAAAAAATTAACTTTATGATGCAAGGGCACCCGGCGTGGACACTTTTGTCGTGGACCTATCGGCCACGTAAGCCAATCGACCATATTGATTAGATTTAGGAAAGTCCCAGTTTAGATACAAAGGAAGTTGCATTATTTCAGTATTTCTATTATTTAAGAAAGTCTAGTTTGAGTCTATCTATGAAAGTCTAATATCCTATAAAAGGATGTCCAGTCTGTCTTTATCATACATATTGAAGAGAAAAACCAATAAAGTATTAATCAAGTTTAGAGTTATTTTATTGTTCTTTTATCGTTCTTCGTTTGTTTTATTGTCTTCTTTTAATCCGCTACGTTCTACATCATGTGGTATTCAGAGCACCAAAGTTTTGGGCTAATGATTCTGAAAAAAAAATTCCAGACCAATTAAATCAGTATCAATCGTATTCTATTCCGCAAGAAAATTATAATCAATCGGATTATACTCATCAAGGGATAACGAATCGATGCTTATGCGCATCATGTTTGTATGCGAAAAAGGATTCTTACGATTATCATTGGAATCCGGGAGAAACCGTACAAGAAAACCCATCACAACCCCCATCTTATTATACACCACCACCACCGTATTCACCACCAACGCCACCACCACAACCATTTTTTTTTTTTTCTAGAAACGCTTCAATCGAACTATTTTCCAACACAACCATCTCCTTGTCCATACCAACCGTCACCACCAATACCACCATCTTCTCTTTACTATTCTACACCACCAACACAACCAACTCTCCATCAGCATCAAATTGATGCACTCCAGTTGGATACAAGTAATCCAAACGGTTTACCTCCATACCCGATTAACCTCTCATCTCAATACTTGGATAATGATGATTGGATGCTTCAATCTAGTTAACCTCTGGCTGGATTGGAGAAGCCTCTTATTTCCATCAACCATGAAGAAGTAATAAAAGAAGAAAAAGAAGAGTCTGCACAAGTTGACGAAGATGATTACAAAGAAGTTGTAGTTAAAGAAGAATTAGAAAAAGAAGTTTATGCAGATGTTGAAGTTGAAGAAGAAGAAGAAGATCAATCTTCCTCCGAAGCAGAAGAAGAAAAAGTCGAAGATAAAGGAAGAAAAGATGAGGTTGGTCCTAAACGAGAAACTTTGAGAAAGCTTCTCGAATCGTTTTGCGAGCATGAGTTCGATGTTGATAAACCATCTTCCAAAGTACTGCAAAGACAGAAGAAAAAGGTTGGAGAACGAGTTAAGGATGAAGAAAAGGAACAAATTGGCGTCGAACTTGTTTTATCAATTGAAATTTTGCAGTTACATGAGAAGGCAAGTGAAGAATTGTTGGAAGTAGAACAAAAGTATAGCGTGATTCGGAAGCCTGTAAGGAGTGAGACAGTCATACCCATTCTTGACTTTTGGTTACCTGCTTTTCTGAGCCGTCCTGCAGTTGGTGATCTCTTGAACAAAGAAGATCAAAAGATAGGCAAAGTTGCAAAGGCCGATAAGAAGATTGTTTACGACAAGAAGCTTTGCACTCTTCTTGATGAATACACTCAAATCTTGGTTGTTGCTGCTGATAATGTCGGATCAACCCAGTCACAGAACATCTGAAAGGGTCTTCTTGGTGATTCCGTCGTTTTGACGAAAAAGACACTACGATGAAAAGATCGGTTAGACTTCATGCTGAGAAAACTGGAAACCAGGTTTTCCTCAATCTCATTCAACTTCTTAAGGGAAACATTGGTTTGATTTTCACATGGGGAGATTTAAAGGAAGTCAATAAGGACTGTGGCCAAGTACAAGGTCGGAGTCCCTGCTCGTGTTGGACTTGTTGCTCCAATTGATGTTGTTGTCCCACATGATAACACTGGATTGGATCCACCACAAACATCTTTCTTCCAG
>BEHA01044722.1:32792-44155 GCA_002897215.1 Eschscholzia californica subsp. californica | reverse complement strand
AACTTAATAAGTAAATATCTCTCTCCACCTCACATCCCTCTCCACCACACATGTCTCTCCACCTCATCTCTCTCTCCACCTCACCTCTTTCTTCTCCGACGAAGGTTGCCGGCCGAAAATTTTTTCGGGCGGCGACCTTCAAACATTAAAAAATTTTTAACTCTCCTCTTTCTCTCTCTAAAAAAAATCTTTACTTCTCTCTCTAAAGGAGAGAGAGAGGGAGAGAAGAAAGGAGAGAGATAGAGGGAGAGAAGAAAAGAGAGAGAGGGAGAGAAGAAAAGAGAGAGAGGGAGAGAAGAAAGGAGAGAGGAAGAATTTTTTTTTTTAATGTTGAAATGTAGAGAAGGAATAAGTAGAGAGAGAAAGAAGAAAATGTAGAGAGAGAAAGTGAAATGATATGAAAATGGAGAAGAAAAGGTCTTGGGAAAAGAAATTTGGATTAAATGATTTGACAACTTGGGATTTGGTTTTCATTTGGTCAGAGTGGTAATTCAGGTATAGAAAAGTATTGCTTATGCCTTGATGATGTCAGCACTGCCCGAAAAGTGGATCTTGGGGTCAAAACAAACTGCCGGACACAATTGAGGGCCAAAACGGTGAGTTGGTCAACAATTGGAGGCCAAAACGAAATTAACCCTTTATGTTGAGTATTTAATTTTGTTGTTTACATGGTACATAAATTCACCCCTTTAGCTTCTTATTTAGTATTATTAAAGTTTTTTATGTTTTGATCTCAACCATTCTCCCTAATTTTTATATATGTTGTTTTAGTTTTAGTTATAGTTTTAATATTTTTATTCTACAACTAATTAGAGTAACAAATGAGACAAAAAACTTCACATGCGAAAAATATTTACCGCAAAACATTCAACTACTTAAAATTCTCAACAAATTTCGTCCGTGCTTTGGGCACGAGCAATATCCTAGTAACGAAAAAATACAATAATTTTATATTTTATAAGGAGGTCGATTCACTGAGTTCGAGTTCATACTGCGAGGTTCGAGCTCGAGTTCGTAGATCTTTAAAAAGTCACGTCAAATCTGAGTGTGGCTTCAAGAGAATGTGAACACTAAATCAATGCAAATGAGCTATCAAATCCCTTTAAATTACAAAATCGCTATGGAATTTAGTTGCCTTGCATCCACAGGTAGAAAACATGGAATTTTTTTTGAATTATTTCCTTTTTGGCCCCCTAGTTTGTGATCAGTTTCCTTTTTGGCCCCTATTTTTCACAATTTCAAAAATAACCCCCTTTACATAAAACCGTCAGTTAACTTTAACACCTGATTTTTTTGTTTCCCTTACTACCCTTCTTCTAAAATTATTTTTATGATCTTCTCCGACATTTCATGAGATTTTTTCTTCGTTCTTCTTCTTCGTCTTCTCCCTTTCTTAGTTAAAATCTCATTCACGGATTTTGGGTTTTACTTTTCATTTTGCCCTTCACTGTTTTGTGTAATGAAATATTTTAGAGAGAGAGAGAGAGATTATGTTTGGTCTATTAAGGCAAAATTATAGAGAAACAGAGGCAGAAAGTTACGGTGGCCAATACGTGGACAACCGTTTTTCTTATATGGACAATTATTTTTGACTTAGTTGACTTTGATTTGGTAAGGGGACAACTCCATAAAGTCTTAAATACTAACTATTAGCAACTTGTGGACCATTAACAAAAATAATGATAATTAAAAATTGAAAATCTAAAATGTCTTCGTCTTCTTCCTTATTTTATAGTTTATACTGTTCTCCAAATCACAACTAATAATTGCTTGCAAACTTAACAAATGGAATTGGTAGACTCAGGTTCCTCAACCCCACTACCAACCAATTGAACTCACATGACTTGGTAGTGTGGATCCTCCCCCCACCGCTAAAAGACCTAATTCCACAAAATCATAAAAATCCTTTAATTTACTGGATCTAATAATAAACCTAATAAGAACAAAACCCTAGAACCGGAAACTGATTTAGGACCTGTACTATCGATTACTCATAAAGAAATAAACACTCAACAACTAATTAGGCACCGGTAAGAGAGAGAAAGAGATACTCCCGAAAAATGAGCTACTGATTTTGGGAAGTTTGAAGCCCATCAACAAATCGACTTGTTCCAAAAAGAATTGTGGTTTTGAAAACTTCAATTTCTAAGTTTACAAGTTGGGTTTTAGGGTTCTTATCTTTCTCTTTGTGAAAATCATTCAAGAATTCCCTTCCCTTTGTTTGATGTCATAACCAACAACGTTTCTCTAAAAATTTTCTTTCTCTAGAAATTTGGGTGTTGATGATGAAGTAATAGAAGAAGATCAATAGAGAAAGAGGGAGGTCTTCAAATAATACATCCAATTCTAAGAGGACTTGAGTGAAAATAATAGAGAGTTGTCCCCTTAGAAACTGATTTCCATATAAAAAAAATTATATTTTTAGGTTGTCCACATAAGATAGTTGTCCATACAAGAAAAATAGTTGTCCACGTATCGGCTACCAAAGTTACAGACAAAAAGGAAGGGAAAAAGCTCATCTTCTTATCTTCTTGTCTGGGTATGGGCGGATTGAAGACATTAGGGTTCCTCACCTAGTCACCTTGCAATTGCCTGTTCTCCTTACTTCTCTCTTTCTCTATCTAATTCTCTAAATAAGGAGGTGAAAATGCAAAGAATTTGGCTGAAGCAGAGGTGACTTCAATGGTCATAACTTTCACATGATCTCAATGTGGGTCCTATTGAAGTCAACCAAATTAAGTAGCTTACAACCAAAATGGCACTGATAGATTCATTAACCCATCGATTTTCTTCAAGCAAGTAACAATGACTGTACAAAGACAGTAGGTTTTCTAATTAGTGGGAGGACTGGTAACGGGATCAAGCAATTTTTTTTTTTCAAAACCCAGTCATATATGCAAAAACCCTAACATTCGGGATCCTCTTTCTCTCTCTAGAAATGGCAACCTGACTCATTCTCCGATCTCAACTTCTCAATCAACAAATCTCTTCAACTCATGTCGTCCATTATCTTTTCCTTCTTTAATTACATGTAGCATCAACAACACATCTTCCTTCTCTTCTTCTAAAACCATAAAGATAGCAACACTCGAACCAGACTTCACCTCACTGAAATCCTTCGCAGCTGAGGTCTCCTTGTTGCGGCGTTGATGGAATCAATGGTTTCGTCACTCTTTCTGTTGATCCTGATGTTCAACCTGGTGAGATCCCTATTTCTTCCATTAATGGCCTATAAGCTCATTCCCCCAAACAAGAAATAAAGGAAATCCTATTCCAACTAGGAGTCATTTTATTAGAGCATCTCCAATGCAAAACTCAAAAAAATCTCTATTCATCCTATGTGTCAAGTTCCAATTGAGATTCTCACGCATATGTGGCGACAATAGAGATCCTCAATTTTTTTGTGTCTCCAATGCAAAACTCTAAACTAGTCTTATTTACTTATGTGGCATAGTTATTTTTGTAAATAAATAATTAGTTATTTAGAAAATATAGAAGACTCGATTTCTATTGGTTGAAAATCAAATATTGATGAGCTGGACAATTAGAGATATCTCTATTTCACCCTCGACACGTCATCTTAGAGATCCAAATAGAGTGTTGCATTGGAGAGAGTTTTTAAGAAAAACTTGTAAAAATCATATGTGGCACTCAGAGTTTCTAAGATTGAGTGTTGCATTGGAGATGCTCTTATAAGGAGGGACCCCAACAAACTCCCCCTCCCAATTTATGAAGAGGGACCTACCATCCTCGAACCTGCAACACTGCTACATAGCTCATGTTTGCCTTTGGGTAATGGTTTTGTCATCATATCTGAACCATTGTCGTCAGTATGGATTTTCTCAATTATCAACACGTTGTCTTCAAGAACATCTTGGATCCACTGGTATCTCACATTTATATGCTTGGACTTTGAATGGAAACTAGAATTCTTACTGAGGTGGATGACACTCTGACTATCACAATGAATAACATAATTATCCTGTTTCATACCAAGTTCTTCTAACAACCTCTTCATCCATAACATCTCTTTGCAACATTCTGTGATGGCAATATATTCTGCCTCTGTAGTAGATAAAGCTACACACTTTTGTAATTTAGATTACCATGACATTGCTCCCCCTGAAAATGTAAATAGGTAGCCTGATGTGGACCTTTTGGAGTCTACATCTCCTGCCATGTCTGCATCTGTGTAACCGACTAATACTGGCTTATCATTACCAAAACATATACGAGCGTTACACGTACCTCTAAGATACTTCAGAATCCACTTCACTGCTAATCTGCTTACTACTCCAACTGCAAATGCAATGTCCTGTCTCGTACACACCATTGCATACATCAATCTTCCTACAGCTGATGCATAAGGAATTTTCTCTTCTTTCTCCCTTTTAGTTAATGGACACTGATCACGAGTCAACTTGAAGTGACTGGCTAATGGACAACTCACTGGTTTTGTCTTGTCCATATTGAACCTTTCTAGAACCTTCTAAATGTATCTTTCTTGTGATAGCCAAAGTTTTCCAGCTTTTCTATCACGAGAGATATGCATGCCAAGAATTTGTTTTGCTGGACCAAAGTCTTTCATATCGAAATACTTGGTTAGTTCCTTCTTTAACCTGCTAATTTTATTAGCATCCTGACCAACAATCAACATATCATCAACATAAAGAAGAAGTATAATCAAATCTCCAACAGGAAATTTATGAACGAAAACACAATGATCTGAAGCCGTCCTGTGATACCCTTGATCCCTCATGAACGATTTCGAACTTTTTGTACCACTGTCTTGGTGCTTGTTTTAGCCCATATAAACTCTTCTCTAACTTGCAAACCAAGTGTTCCTTACCTTTAACTTCAAATCCTGTTGGTTGTTCCATATACACATCTTCCTCCAAGTCACCATGACGGAAAACGGTCTTGACATCTAGTTGCTCAATTTCTAGGTTCATACTTGCAGCCAATCCTAATACTAACCATATATAGGACATCTTCACCACCGGGGAGAAAATCTCATCAAAATCAATACCCTTCTTTTGCCCAAATCCTTTCACCACTAGGCGTGCCTTGTACCGTGGTTGTGAATTTCTTTCTTCGGTTTTGATTTTGAAAACCCAATTATTTTTAAGAATTTTCTTATTCTTAGGTTTTTCAACCAACTTAAAAGTGTTGTTCTTATGCAATGATTCAATCTCATCTTGCATAGCTTTCAACCACTCCTTCGTGTGTTCATCATCTAGGGCATCTTCATAACACTGTGGTTCTCCATTATCTGTAACCATCACATACTCGTGTGGAGGATACTTGGTAGATGGTGCTCTCTCTCTAGTCGATCTTCTCAATTTAGCTGGTGGTTCATGTTGAACTTCCATTCCTTGCCCAACATCATCACCTATAGGAACATCTTCATGAGCTTCATCTTCATGATTTTGTTCTTCACCTGCATTATCATGCATAACCTTAGAAGAAATATGTGAATCTAGATCAATGAGATCATTACTATGTGATGAGACATGAAAATGTCTCATCTGAATCTCTTAACTCGGGTTAGTTAGTCCAGTTCGAGCGGTTACTCTGATGATTTGTTTGATTTTCTTTTTCAGGTATCTTTACGGAGTTCAGTGTGATAAACGGATAAAAACGGGAGAAAACACACAAAAGGGCATTTTGGTCATATCGGGACTCTGATGGTTTTGGTCAATATGATATTCTGATGAAAGTAGACTCCGTGACGAGTCCGTAGGCAAAATCAGAAGTCGAATCGGAGTCCGGATGCGAAAACTAGGACGGGTCAATGTTTGGTTCATAACTTATAACCAAGCCAACTGGAGGACACGTGGCTCAAATCTAATAGGAGAAAGAGGAGCATCTGGATGCGCGCGAGATATCTTCGGTACCATGTTGGGCAGTGTCAATACAGTTTCGAGTTTGTTCAAAAGCCTGCGATTCAGTACATCAAAACACAGGTTGCTACGGTGATCCAGATAGTTCGGTCCCTTCATCTCCGCGCAAGCACTGATCTTACGGTTGTTGTACAACACGTACCATCAAGCGATTTGAACGTGAGCATCCCACGTTATTGAGTTGCTTCTGCTACAGTACTGCATATCCCTTCCTGATGACTCAGCAACACCAGATTGGGTCAGTCGTGTGTTTCCTTATCTTTCTCTCGTCTCTAGCTAGCATCATAAGAGAAGAATATCTTCTCTCAAAATTTCTTAAAACAGAGAATAAAGAGTCCAAGAAGGAAGGATTGGCTTGGAGTTGGAAAGTGATTGAAAGAGAGAGATTATTTCTCTTTAAACAGAGAAGGAAAGATATAGAAAGAGAATGTGATTTAGCTAGAGATGGAAAGGTTGAATTGAATTTTTGGAAAGAGAAATATTCATCCCTCCCTCTCTTGAAATTCAAATGGAAAGAAGAAGATTAAAGAAAAGTTTTATGGTATATTTAGAGAAAGAAATCTGGAAATGGGAGGGGGGAAGAATCACGATTATTTTTCTTCTATATAGACACAGAGAGTGAGACTAGTTCTTCATCATCTCATCTCGGTTTTGAACAAAGAGAAAAAAATTTGAGAGAACATCATTTATTCATCACGGTTCAGAGGAGGATTCTAGTCGGTTTTATAGAACAAAAAAGAGTGTGGGACAGAAAAAAAAGAGATACACCACTTTTTATCATCTTCAATTCTCGGTTTTGAACAAAAGAAAGAGTAACAGAGAGTTGGTTTGGAGAAACAGAGACAATTCGGTTTTTGTTTTATTTTTCTTTTTCATTTTTTTGTATTCTCCTTCTTTGTGAGAGAGATAGAGATTATAGAGAGAGAAAGAGATTGTAGACATCGAGAAAAAAAAGGAAGCAGAGAGACAAAGAGAGAAACAGAGAGAAGTTTATGTTATAAAACTTGATTTCTGATTGATTTCATTAAATAGTTCATTCTTTTCAGTTATATTGGGTACAAAGAGAGAAAGAAAGGATTATATTAGAGAAAGAGAGAAATTACAGAAGGTTAGAGAGAGAATTCAAGTGGGGAAGACGAGAAAACTGAGTGGAAAACAATTTTCCCACAGAGAAAACAATTCTAAGAAGACAAGAAAATCGATTTCCCTAAGGCTCTGTTTGGTTCATCGGGAAAAATATTTTCTCACCTGCTGGAAAATATTTCCTTAAGGCTCTGTTTGGTTGCAAAATCAGTAAGAAATCCGACTTTTTTCTACTTCTCTCCCACATTTTATATAGTTAAACTTCCATCTTTCATCATGAGAAACTAATTTTTCCATCTAGGGTTTAGATGAAGTCTATAACGAGAATTTTATTAATTCGATTTATATGCAAGTCAATTAAATTTTTTTTGTGTACTAGCCATTGACTTGGATGGTTAATATCTTTGTAACAGGTAGTGCCAATTGTCCTGTTTTCAACCGAATATGGAAAATCCTCTTCATAGGGAAGATACTAGGATGAGTGATGAAGGAGAAATAGGAGAGGGTCGATTTCTATTGGCTGCAAACAAAATATCCAGTAAGGATGAAGAAGAAGTTGAGGAAGGTTTGTTGCAGATAACAACTAAGGAACAACCTAGTGGAGGAGATGCAGTCATTAAACCTATCGGCCTTAGGTTTCAAGCAATGGCAACAACAAATAAGGCAGGATCCGTGTCTAAAACTCAAGCTGCTACAAAGAACAAGGAAGCACCACAAGTTTCTGCTCGTAAAGAAGACATAAATGGTTTCGAAAATCAAAATATTCTAGGTAACAATTCTTTAGCAAATACTATAAAAAACAACATGTTTGCAGGTGTTCTAAGGAACTCTAAGGCTGGACTTGATAACACATCAAGAACAGTAGGTTCTCAGCCGGCAGAATCACAAGGAATTAGGGTTCCGACTGCCGCTAGGGTTCCGACCAGACAGGAACAGTGTGCAGCCGAACCAACAAGTCAGGGTGCTACCAGAATTCTGGGAGGTGCTCCAATACGCTCAAATTGGACTGAACTATTCAGTAACAAAACAAATACTCCACGAGCTGCTTTATCCTATATCCCTCCTAGAGTTTTGGATGGTTGTTTCATGGCAGAAGTGGATGTGTCGGACTTTGTGACTGAAACACAATCGTTTGAAAACATACTAATTGGTAGTTTTGTCAACGAGAAAATGGGATATGGCTTAGTACACAGTGTGTTAATGAAACAATGGAAACCAAAGGGTGAGTTGACACTCACGGCGCATGGGAATTCAGCTTACGTCATAAAGTTCTCATCATTGGAAGATAGACAACGGGCTTTGGAACATGAGACTATATTCATTGCAGGTCGAGTCTTTATAGTTAGAACATGGAAAGCCAATATTGAACAAGAACTTCAGGATATGAAGACGATACCTATATGGGTAACATTGAGAAATATCCCTCTCATTCTCTGGAATTTGAAAGGTATTTCCCATATTGCTAGTGTGTTGGGAACTCCTCTTATGCAAGATAGTCGTACGGAATCAAAAGAGCGGATGAAATTCGCAAGGGTGTGTGTTGAAGTACAAGTTGATAGGGGTTTACCCGAGGAGATTCATGTTCGAGTTAAGGGCCTATATAGTAAAGGTGCAAGTGGAGTATTCGTGGAAACCTAGTAAGTGTATGACGTGTCTAGTGTTTGGGTATGATATTTCGACGTGTCCCATGAGACCAAAACCTGCTGCAAATGTTGAAGTTCTGACAGTTAATAGCCAGTACCTTAGACAAGGTAGGAAATTGGAGAGTAACACTAAGACTAGGTTGCACCAACAGGGAATGGAAACAAATGAAATGAGGAATTATAATGGGACGCAGAAGAGTTTCAAATCTGGTACAGGGATTGGTTCAGGTGGTTCAAATGGAGGGAGGAAACGTCCGGCAATGGTGTCAGCTCGAGATAACCAACAAATTCGTGAGGAAAACCGTGATATAAACGAAGGATGGTCGGTGGTTCAATCTAAATGCAGCAAGTTCTCTATCGGCGTGGGACAACCAGAAACGTTTGATCAACAACCACGAAAAATGGCAAAGAAGGCAGTAACAATACAAGGTAAATCAGGCTCATACAACCTCATTGAAGGTAATTCTTTTCAGCTCTTTCCATGTATTGATGAACAAAAGGGGTGAGCCGGGGGTGAGCTTACTTGTAAGTGATCATCCCCATCATGAGGGAACCAGCTCCACATTACATGACCCAAGGGAGGGGAATGACCCTAATTTGATTAGTATGCGATTAGATAACATCACCGAGACTTCCACGGAGGTCGAGGACGAGCCCCAATAGTTTTTATGATTATAATCATAAAAACTATTGAGATTAAATAAGATTGGTTTATGTGGTTTTCTAGAAACGCATGTCCAGGAGCTCAATAAGATTCGCATTTAGCGAAGTCTTAACTCTAGCTGGACTTTTATTGATAATTATGTGGCTATTCCGGGTGGCCGAATTTGGATTGGTTGGGACCCCACTAGGGTCGAATTTAATGTATCCCATGTTGGAGGGCAAGTTATTGCAGGTAGTGTTCAGTTTACAGATGGCTCGGGTTTTAATATGGCAGTGTTGTATGGAAGTAATAACACTATTCAGCGTCGGGAGCTCGGGAGGGACCTTGAGTTTTTTATGGCGGGTTCTGAGGCTCCTTGACTGGTGCTAGGTGATTTTAATATCCCAATGCTGGCCAATGAGAAGAGAGGTGGTAATACCTCACCATCTCAAGGTTCCAATGAGATGTTTGAATATGTTACCGACCTGGGATTGTTCGATTGCTCGTATACAGGTTGTTTCTACACTTGGTCTAACAGGCAGATGGAAACTGCAAATGTCAGTTGTAAGATTGATCGGGCTCTAATTAATAGTGGTTGGTTGACCTGCTTTCCTCTAGCTAAAGTAGATTTTCCACCACCAGGGGATTCAGATCACTCTCCTATTATTATTCCTCTTGCAGCACCTAACATACACCGACGTACTCCGTTTCAGTTCTTCAATGCCTGGACGGAGGATCCCACGTTTCGAGCTCTTGTTGCTGATGTACGAAAGGTGTCAGTACGGGGTAATCCGATGTTTCGTATGGTGACAAAACTCAAAGCTTTGAAGGCTCGATTGAAGAATGGAAGAAAGATCGGTTCAATGGGGTGACGAACCAGGTAACCTTTAACCGGAATTTTTTACATTCAGTGCAGGTCCGATTGCAGGGAGATCCAGCAAACCCGGTTTTACGGAGGCAAGAGAGAGTAGCTACTGGAAACTATAGAAACGTTGTACGAGCTGAAACAACAATGCTCCGACAACGTGCTAAAGTTGACTGGGTCACTCTCGATGACAACAATATAACTTATTTTCACAACTCTATTAAGGAGCGGAAGTCTCGAAACGCTATCACTCGACTAACCAGAGAGGATGGTTCAGTGGCAGAGGATCCAGTGGAGATAGCTAATATGTGTGTGGACTTCTTTCGGGACTTATTTGGGCCAGAGGTTGAGGATAATGAAACATTAGATCCCATATCTAATGTGGAGTTCTCACGCCCGCTTACGGAAGTTGAAAGAGCTCTTCCCATTATGAGAGTGACGAGAGATGAGATCTATGCTGCCTTACAGACTATTGGTTCTGATCGATCGCCGGGGCCGGATAGGTTCTCTTCCCATTTTTTTAAGGCGTGTAGGGACATCGTAGGAGATGACTTTGTGGAAGCTATCCAGAGGTTTTTCGACTCAAGAAAACTTCTCAAAGAGGTAAACTCAACTTTCGTAACTGTTATTCCTAAAATAGATAACGCTTCTTCAGTGTCAGATTCAGACCAATATCTTGTTGTAATGTGCTGTATAAATGCATTACCAAGATTCTTACTATACATCTGAAGGGAGTCATTTATTCGATGATCAGCCCGAACCAATCAGCCCTTATTTCTGGCCGTACTATTCAGGACAATATCATGCTAGCACATGAGATTGTGCGGAATTACCACAGACCAGACACCTCGGCTAGGTGTACGGTAAAGATTGACCTTAAGAAGGCGTATGACACAGTTCGTTGGTCTTCTCTATTCTCAGTCCTTGGTAAGTTTCATTTTCCAAGGATATTCGTAGAATGGATACGGGCCTGTGTGACTACGTCTAAATTCTCGATTATGGTTAATGGTGAAGCCCATGGTTATTTTGATGGGAAGCGAGGTCTACGGCAAGGCTGCTCGATTTCTCCATATTTATTTGTCTTAATGATGGAGGTATTCGCGGTTCTTATTGATCGAGAGGAGAGAGCAGGTCGGTTTCTGCTACACCCTAAGTGTCGAGTTGCGAAAGTTACTTGATGCACCCGAAAAGATTGCACACCCAAGCGGAGGTATCAAGTAGTAACC